>CM034238.1:18466103-18738221 GCA_019916065.1 Vitellaria paradoxa
CAGCACTGAATAGGTTCATTAGTCGAGCATTAGACAAGTGTCGACCGTTCTTTAGGCTACTTAAGGGGGCAAATAAAATGATCTGGGATGAGGAGGTAGACCAAGCGCTGAAATAATTGAAAGATTATTTGACTATTTCACCAATTCTCATGACCCTGCAACCAGAAGATGTCTTGCAACTGTATTTTGCAGTATCAGACTATGTGGTGAGCGTCGTTCTGTTATGGGAGGAAGATGGAAAGCAGAAGCCCATTTACTTTGTAAGTAAGACCTTACAGGGAGCAGAGACGAGATATCTTCCTCTGAAGAAATTCACTCTAGCATTGGTGATGGCGTTTAAGAAGTTAGCCTACTATTTCCACACCACGCCATTCAGGTGGTAATTGACTAACCAATCGGCTAATTGTTAAAGAAGGTTGACATCACAGGTAGGTTGGCCAAATGGGCAGTGCATCTGGGAGTTTTTGACATAAGATTTGTGCCAAGAACAGTAATAAAGGCACAAGTCTTAGCATATTTTGTGGTTGAATTTACTCTCCCAATTTCTGAGCATGTGAGGAGATTTCATTTAGAATTAAAGTCAGAATCGAAAGTAGCCATACTGGCATGACAGATTGAGCTAGATAGGTTATCATCAAGAAGGAGGAGCAGAGTGGGAATAGTTTTGACAAACCTTGAGGGTGTAATCATTGAATATGCCATCAAACTAGACTTTGAAGCAACAAACAATGAGGCCAAGTATGAAGCATTGCTAGCAAGATTAGATATTGCTCAGTGTCTATTTGCTTGTAATATACTTGTCGAGACTAACTTCCAGTTGGTAGCCAACCAGTTAAAAAGAGAGTACGCTACAAGGAATGAAAGATTGGTTGAGTATCTAGAGTTATCAAAGAAAAAGTTCTACGATTTTAATGTCATTGGGATCGAGCTAATAGGAAGGGACAACAATTCACATGCAAATGCTTTAGCTACCTTGGCTACAGTGTCGAGGACGAGACTCAACAATAGTATTTTCCTTGATGTATTAGAGAAGCCAAGTGTGTTAAGGGGAGAACAAGCGGCTTGTGTTGTGTTAAGACTATCCTGGATGGATCTAATCATTACTTATCTGAAGAATGGGATTCTTCCAGAAGATAAAGTACAGGTGAGGAAGTTGAGGATAAAAGCTGCTAGGTTCTGGCTATCCACTAATCACAAATTATATAAGAAATCTTTCACTAGCCCCTATCTTCTTTGTGTTCATTCAAATAAGGTACAAAATTTTCTTTATGAGTTGTATGAAGGGGTTTGTGGGGCGCATATTGGGGGTAGGTCTTTGGCACAGAGAGCAATTACTCAGGAGTATTGGTGGCCAAGCATCAGAAATGATGCACAAGCTTATGTTCGTAAGTATAAGAAATGCCAGAAATTTGCTCCAAATCCTCATCAGTCGGCTCAAGAGCTCAGCCCACTCACCAGCCCTTGGTTGTTTGCTCAATGGGGACTTAATATTATGGGGCCATTACTAACTGCTCCTAGAAACAAGAAGTGGTTGTTGGTCAATACTGATTACTTTACTAAGTAGGTGGAGGCTGAGCCTTTGGCTCATATCAGAGATGTAGATACCATTTGATTTACATAGAGAAATATCATCGCAAGGTATGGCATCCCTAGGACATTAATCTCTACTAATGGGATGTAATTTGATAGTGTGCCATTCAGAGAGTATTGCTCTAGATATGGAATCAAAAATATCTACTCAACACCTGCTTATCCTTAAGGGAACAAGCAAGCGAAAGCTTCCAACAAAGTTATACTTAGTGGTATCAAGAAAAACCTGGAGTCAGCAAAAGGCAAGTGGGTAGAAGAACTTCCAACAGTATTTTGGGCATACAGGACTACGCTGAGGAAATCAACTGGTTAATCACCCTTTTCTCTCGCATATGAGATGGAAGCGGTCATTTCGCTAGAGGTCGGCATGCCAATCATTCGTATTGTAGCTTTTGACCAATGAGAAAATGACAAAGCCATGGGGATTAGCTTAGACTTGCTTAACGAAAAGAGAGAGTTGGCTACAATTAGATTGGTATCGTACCAACAAGAGATGAGAAAAAAGTTTAATAAGTATGTAAAACCATGAGATTTTAAAGTCGGAGACTTTGTCCTCAGGAAGATAATGGGGGCAAGAAAAGATCCAATAGAAGGAAAGCTCGGCACAAATTGGGAAGAGCCATTTCAAGTCACCAAAGTGCTCAGTAATGGCATATATCATTTGGCAGACATAGAGAATAAACCAATAAAGAGGCCTTGGAATGGGGTACATTTAAAGTTTTATTATATATAATAATGTGATTCGTTTTTGTTGATAAAACAGGAATAAAAGTGGGCTTTACTTTAACTTCAAAGACATGCATAAAATTAAAGGAACGTCTATCTCAACATCTCAGATATGACAATCAGAACAGAAAGAAAGAATAATCCCACTGGCGTTCCCAGTGATTGACTCAAGAAAGAATAGTACCATTGGGGTTCCCAGTGGTTCTCCAGTGGTTAACTCAAGAAAGAGTAATTCTAAAAGTAAGTTTCCTTGAAGTATCTTCAATAATGAACATTACCCATAAGTTCTATTTCTATGCCTAATGCAGACTCACAATTTTGATGTGCGTACGATACAAAGATACATAAGAATGTATAACAAATGATCATTATTCTCTACACTATCATAAGACACGAGAAATTATTGTCCCGACCATTTTGTGTTGAGAAATTGAATAAGAAAGCAAGGTTCATTGATTGAACAAAGTAGCCGACCGTAGCAAATGTGTTTGGCGAAAGGCAGTAAACAATCTCATTTTGACTTAAGATGTTCTAAGTCTGAAAATTTACTCAAATTATTGAACAGCACTCACATAAGGGAAACTTTAGTTTGGTTCGAATGCAGCTTTCATTAACTTTGGATAATTTAGTTTTCACTAAAAGCTCCATTAATTTACTCCTTTATTTGAAGGTTTGGTGCTTAAAATCTGCTGGATTATTACATTGCAAGATGTTGACACTCAGAATCAGCTTGAAAAACACTTAAGTGTTTTTATTCAAAAATTCAAAATATAAATAAAAGTAAAGGATTGATGGAAATAATTCATGAATTTTATTAAGAGTAGGATATATCAATGAAGGAAAATACAAAGAGCAATGATCTAATTTATCACTTGTGATTATTTTATTACACATCCTTTCAATAAGGTTTTCGGCAGCGTTTTTAATAATCTCTTCTGCAACTGAGGCAAAGAATCCTTCGATAGGGTCCTAAGAAATGTCACTACTGGAAACCTAAAATATACAACACAATTTAGCAAAATCAAGGATGTAATGAACTCAACAAAAGAAAAATAAAATTTGATTTCATTTCTAGTAAGTTTTACAAAAGAGATACAAATACAATAATAGGTGGGTTCGAATCTCACTTTTTCCCCCTATTTGGTAGTGTCTGACTCAAGTTCAGAAGGTATTTTTTAGTTGTTTCAGGAACTCGAGCATGGCCCTCCAAAGAGGAATCTCATTGAGGATCGCTTTTGGAGGTGCTGTCCACCTCAACTCCTCCCTTTTCAAGTTCTTCTAGCCCTTGGGTATCAATAGATGGAGTTGGAGGAAGAGTAGTCCTGTCCCAGCTAAACTTTAGAATTTTTTTGTCAAGGTAAGGCGAGGGCATGTTTAGGTAAGTGTCTGAGGTCGGCTTAATAGATAATTTCTTCATCATTACTTCCCAGCCATCGAAGAAGCACTCGCTGCACACATCTGTGACTTGTTGGACAAAAGCTTGGAAATTAGTCTCAATCTCTTGATTAGCTTTTTCTTCAATTGTCCTTATTTCTTGTTCCTTAAGTTGGAGGGCACTAACTTTATTTTTCACTTCAACCCTCAGCTGCAGATTTGTTTCCCTGAAGCTCTGACTAGGACTTTCTAAGTTCCTTTATTAGCCTTTCTTACTCGACTTTGGACAAACTGAGCTCAGCCCTAACCCCAAATAGTGCACTATTTTTCTTTAGAAGCTCTTCATCATTAGAGCCCAGGAGCTTATCAACAACCATGAATTTACACTCACTAGCCTTTGCTTTCTCCTCCGCTGTTGAGATTTTTGCATTTGAGGCCTCGAGTTAAGCTTCCAATTGTTTGTTTTCTTTCTCCAGTTCAGTGATCTCGTTGGCATGCTCCTATTCAAGCTTAGCTAGTTAAGACTTCATACCTCATATTAAGCCTTCATCATCATTGATTTTTCAATGTATGATCTGGCTGTGATTGATAACTTTAGAGCATTGAAGGAAACCTATAAATAAAAAGGAGAAAAAAAGAAGAATGAGGGAATAAGATAATGTTGGAAATAAAAAGTATGAAAAATAACAAGAAAAGAGAGAAGAGTAACTTATTGCTACAATATTCTTGAGCAAGTTTTTGTGGATGCTTTCCACTCGGTTCCTTTTTATCTTGTCAAAATCGTAAGGGGCAGCAACCCCTTTCAGGAATTAATGAGAATACAGGAGTGCAGAATCTAATATGGTGAAAGACCGACCACTGGAACTTTCGAACTCAGGCACCCTTATTTGGGGATGAATTCAAAGGCTTTTTTAGATCGGCATCCTGGCCTAATTGTCCACAAAGGGATGGGCTTAGATCTTTTTCCTTTAGATGGAGATGGACCCAGTTGTTGAGGTGCTGGAGATGGAGGTCGAGGAGCTTCTTCATTGGACTTTTTCAGAACTTGGGGTATATGCGAAGAATGAGTATCCTCCAAGATAACTAAATTATAAGATTCACTAATCTTCTGTTTTTTCTTTTTCGTCCTCTGTTGTTTGGGAGAACATTCGTGATGCTTCAAGATGTTCACTGATTGATACCCCAAGGGTCACTTTGCTGGCCTCTATACGTTTTTCTATGACTTTGATACTCTGCTTAGCCTTGGCTGCCTCAATTTCAGAAGTTCTCTTCTTGGCCGCTGCTGCATTTTTCCTTTTAGCCATTTTTTTTGAAGCCTTCCTCACATTTTTTTTGGGGGCCATTTCTTCCTCAGTAATCTCGATTGGTGTGAAGGAGGTTTTTTCTTCTTCCTCAGTTTCAAGAATTTCTCTAACTCGAGGATCCACGATGGGGATTGTTTCGAGGAATGATTGGTCGAAGGAGATTGGATCTTTAACAAAAGGTGCAACTTTGGGAGCTGGACCCCAAGCCGGATGATGCGTGTAGTAAAATTCAAATCTCCCCTCTAGCATCCAGTCAAACCACTGTTGAGGAGTTTGAGATATTGAACTGATCGCGAACCCTCGTGGAGGTGGACCGCACGAGCGATAACTAGGCCGATAGTTGAAAAGAATCGGCGTCGACCTCGCACATGGGAAGTCATCGGGGCCTCCCAAGAATTCCAGCACATTATTGATATGAGAAAGGTCAGTGAGGGTATCCTTAGCCTAAGCTTTCTTGGTACGATCGTCTGCATACAAAAGTTATGAACGATGAGAATAAAGACATCAAAAGGAATAAAAATGAAAAAGGATGAAAAGAAAAAATGGAAATGTATTAGAACTCCTCGACCTAGGCCCTGTGCCACTACCATGATTGGAGGAAATGGGTCCTCGTTAGGACAACACATCCATTCTCCTGAAACGATGCAAACATCATCCTCAAACCCCTTGATATTATCTGGAAGCATATGCACAAGGATCTTGTCAGGATGGGATTTGAGGTACCATTTGTTTTCATCTCTTCTAATCTTCTGAATATTAAGCAGTATAGCAAATCCCATTTAGATAAATGGAATCTGTATCTGCGGTTAATCTTCTCTACTCCATTGACTATTCTATAAAAGTTATGAGAAACAAATCTTGGAGAGAGATTGATTATGTGAAATATTTTTCAAAGGAAAAAAGAAATAGAGAACCTCAAACCCCCTCAATGATGGCCACTATAAGGAACACCCCTACTTCTTGGTCATCTTCATTAGCTAACCTAATATCTACAATGTTTTGGAAGTTGTATTTTTGTTTGAAAACAACAATTTTTTCAACAGAACCAAATTCTTCAGCAAATTTATCCATTCTTGATCCTCAAAAGTAGAATTAGAAAAGGAAACAAAGAGAAAAGAAAATCCTAGGAGCTCATCGTAGGAAGATTTTGGAAGCAAGAGAAGATTGTGAGAGAAAAAGAGTTCAAGGAATGCTTGAATGCTGGAAATGATCTAAAAAGTGTAGAAAATGTAGCAATGGTAAGAACTTGAGATATATATACATACTAAACAAAATTTTAAAAAAGTATAAGTGAAATTGAAACGACTAGCGGCAAAAATTTCACTTAATGCGCTGTCTGAATTGATGTTAATGTGATAGTTGACAGTGCTTTTAGGATTTCGAAGCAACGGTTAGTATTTTTACCTGCTGGGAGACGAAAAGGCTATCACGCAACATAAATGGGCTAACGACACGGTCAATCAGGAGAGAACATGTCAAAATTAAAGCCAAGTATAAGGAGATGAAGAGATTTGATATAAATGAGGCAGTTACAGATAAGCTTATTTCTTTACTCTGGTTGGGTAATAAATTATTCTGACCAGAGTGGGGCATAATGTTAGTACAAAAATAACCTTGGACACGTGGCATATTACCAAGCGCGATTGGAAAGTGCTCAGCAAGGCTGGAAAATTAAAGGATGACTGAAATTGGGTCCCATTTCATTTTGGAACCAAATTAGTGTGGTTTTAACCATAAATGTAAAATAATAATAAATGAACTGAATTAATTGCCTAAAAGTTAACTTAGGTAACTTACTCTTTTACAAGTGACAGATGTGACATTTGTGCATCTAGGGGGCAAATTTAATCCACTCAGATGCCCACTTCACACAGAAATTTTTATTTGCCCAACATATATCTATTATACAAATTTAACAACGAACATAATCCAGATACCCACGAACTGACCTTAAGCTGATCAGACGAACCCAACTCAGAAATTAAGTTAATGATGTGAAGTAGTTTTTCCTATACAGATTTATTGTTGCTGCTATTCACCGTTGGTTATTGGGGGAAAAAAGAAGTAAAACTTATAACTACTGTGAATGATAACAAGCCAAGTATTATAAAAAGCCATAGAAAAAAAAAAAATCTAGCTTGAACATATACTGACGTAGAAAAAAATCATAAAAAGCCAAACATTTATTTTGAATAAGAAAATTTGTGTAATAGACGTATATAAAAGAGCACAGAAAATCCATTATCAGAAAAATGATAGAAGGAGCTTTCATGATAGAATTTTTAGTTTTTTTGCAATTAATTGGAAGTTATGCAATTTTTCGTGAACCTTTGGATGCATTTTTTGAATCATATTAGTTGATTTTACTTATTTATTTATTTATTTATCTTGTAATAATTAACTATCTCAATAGATATAACAGTAAAATAATAGTACACATTTTATTTTCTTTTTATTTCTTTTCAACTCACGAACTAGAAGAACGGAAATAATTATTTCTTATCTCATAAACTCTTACACAAATAGAAAGAAAATTATTATCTTTTCTTTTCTTTTCTTTTCATTTCTTTTCTAGGTTCCAAACAAAGCCATTTTATTTTTCTCTTTTTTTGGAGGATGCATGCCTTTTTATTTCTCTGATTTTTTACGAAACTTTTTTTTATCTTGAGTATAATATAAATTTTTATTTTTTATTTTTTTTATTAGTAATGCACTTAAAATTACGTAAATATGTGACACCTAACTCTTCTTAACGTTTATATAATTACACTTACACTCCTCAATATTTAGAAATTATACTTAATCTTTTATTTTAAATTGTTATTAACATTGGTCCCCTTCAATTAAATCAATTGTTAAAATTTAACAAAAAAATGTAAAAATAATCAAAATTTTAGATATATTTCTTATTTTACCTTTCCATCTCTTATATTTACGTTAGTCTTCTTTATAAAAATCTATAAAAACAAGTAAAAGTAAAAATTTTTTAAAAATTTTTATAAAGAAAATCGACAAATATGTGGTGGGTAAGAGGTAAAATAGGAAAATAATCTAAAATTGTGATTATTTTAATATTTTCTGTTAAATTTTAACGGTTGATTAAATAGAAACGAGTCAATGTTAACAATATTTTAAAATAAAAAATAAGTATAATTTTTAAATATTAAGAGATATGAGTATAATTATCCAAAAGTTAAAAGGAGAAAAGTGTAATTTATTCCTTAAAATTTTGCCATAACTTGAAAATTGACATTCACTTTCTTGAGATTTAGGCTTTAATTTGAAGAAAAAAAAAGTTAGGCTTTTTGTTTGTTTGCAATTTCTAATATGATTATTACTCACATATATTTAAATTTGAAACTTATAACTGCAGATTTGCATGTGGTCACGGGCAGAGCTACATGGGGGCAAGGGGAGCAAGTGACCCCCCGCAATTTTTAAGATAAAATTACTAACATGTCCTCCTTGTTATTTTAATTTTATTTAAAAATTAAATTAATTAAAAATTAAGATATTTTGATTTTATTAAAAATTTAAAGTTAACTCAAAATTTTTTAACATATAAGAAGTTTAAAAGAATCAAACTTAGTATTTATTGTGAAATAAAGTGTATCCTTTTAATACATTATTGCATATTTTTGTTTATACTATTAGTAAATTTAGCATATAACACAATAAATTCTATAAATAATAAAATTTAATAATAATTATATTTTTTGTAGCAAAAGATATCTCTAATAAACTTCATGTGTTTGAACCATTGGCCGTGAGAAATATGTTCACCAGTTAATATTCAAGAATAATTTATTTTCTCTTTAAAAATAACATCATTTTTCTCCTACTTTTAATCAAAAAATAAATCGATTGTTATTTTTTCTTGAGTGCTCGGTGCCCCCCTTGGTGCCCAGTGCCCCCCTCAGCGCCTGGTGCCCCCCTTAACAAAAATTCTGGCTCCATCCCTGCATGTGGTTATTACTTACATGTATTCAAATTGAGAACTTATGACTAGAGATGTGATTATTACTCACATGTATTTAAATTTAGAACTTATGACTAGAGACTTTCATGGATTTGGTCAGATAAATCATTTGATTTTTTGTTATAAATTAAATAAATTAAATTTCTTATCCCATAAAAAGGACCAAAACCTAATTTTGATAAAATCCAACCAAATCAATTCTTGGTTCTTAATAATAAATATTTTAATTTCTTTGTTCTATATTTATTATATATATTTAATTTTAATAATAAAGAATAAAAAATATATCCTCAAATTTTGGTTTAAAATTTTAAGCTAAATTTAAATTAAAAAGAATTAAATCAAATGAAAATATTGTAAGATTAAGAACTCAAAATTATTAGGTTTAATTTAATTTTTTTGATTCATGTTCGCTTTTACTTATCCTATTTCTTTATATCAAAAATATATATATGCATATATATTTGGATGGGTAATAAAAAAATTTAATTTATAACATAAAAATTAAATGATTTATTTGATTTAACCTATGCAAACATTTGGTCATAAGTTCTAAATTTGAATACGTAAGTAATAATTACATTAAAATAGATTGAAATAAATAATAAATAAGTTAAGATACTTTTTTAGCTTTTTTCAAATAAAATTTTTTTTAAATATGTGAGGGAGTCAAAGTGTTAGAACTGCTAGATGAATGAGATAAACTAAAAATTAAATATAATTTAAAAAGTATCAGTTTAATTAACCCAAATTAATATAAGTATACTTTCTCTTCAAAATCCCAAAGAAATATAAAACAAAATATATAAAAATAACATCAAAATTCTAAAACCAGAACTGGACCAACGGCCCCGTTGGAACGGAACAAGGATTCTAAACTGTAAGCCACTGTTAGATTTTATTCCAACAAACTTTAACTTGTTCAAACAATTTATTCTCATATTGGGTCTTTCAACTGGAGTCAGCCACTTCTTTCAAGTGCCAACTCTTTTTAGCAACTGAATTACTCCATTTATCCTGAAATCACCGCATCTGATGGAAGAGATCAATTACAAATATCAAGTATAATAAGAACGTAATTATTCTCATAATTCATGCAAATCATCCTATTAAAGCTCCAAATTAGTGCAATTTATAAGAATAAATCTCCCGAAAAAACTTCAAATATTTCTGAAAAAAAAAAAAAAAAAAAAAAACTCTAAAAATTTCTAACTTCCTTCAATTAAAATTTATCATATGTAATTTTTACATCACTTGAATATCAACTTTTAATTTTTATTTTTTATTTTTTTAACTTTTTCATAACTTCAAATATCCCTATATATTTCTAGCTCCAGTGCAATTTGACCGTGTAAAGTTCATCTAAAGATTCATAAATGGCAACCCGACTAAAACATTACTGATAAACCATGCGCATTACATGTTTGTATTTCATTAGGCTGGTTTTATTGCAAATTTTATCTCCTAAGCGAGTGTATTTTTGTACAAGCACTTGAGTAAAGTTTATTTTTAATGTTTGATACTAGAGGAGCCAAAATAAGATTTTTTTTTTTTTCCCCATGAAATTGGAGCTTTAGGAGGCGAAGAGGATGAAATATGAAAGTTGAGTCAAAAGTGCACATGTTGAAAAAGAAACTATAAAATTATTATTGGGGTGTTTGGTTGGTAAAAAAAAAATGATAAAAATATAAAAATTTAAATAAAAGTGATATATAACAAAATTTAACCCAAAAAAAATATAAAAAGTTAATAAAAATTAATGAATTTTAGTTGATTTTCATCGACCAAACGGCCCTAACACTGCTCTAATATTTTGGCCAACACGTTTTCTGTAGACATCAAAATAACCTCATTAATTCTTACTACATTTAAAAAAGAAAGAACAATATACTATTTTGTGTCTCATAGCTGGTACTAAGTTCTGAAGATTTTTCTCCCAGATTAAGTTCTCATACCTAGAACTTCCAGTTTCAAGTTCTGAAGAATTTTCTCCCAGATTAAGTTCTCATAGCGAGAATTTTCTCCAAGATTTTTATCTTCTCACCAGGGAGACAAAAACACATTGAGATTTCTACATTTATTACTTGGCTATCATTTGTGAAGATTCACTTTTCACACAATCCGGTTCCATGTATTGCTCAGAGGAGGATATATATCTCATTTTTCAAGTGCAGATATAGGGAGGTTTGAGGATATGGGAAATCTAAGTGAGTTCTATTTGCTGCTCAGAAAAGGATATCTCAAGTTTCAAGTGCGGACAAGGTTATCTGATCAGTTCCATGTGTTGCTCAGAGAAGGATATCATGGTGATACTGGGAGACCTATTTTGTTTTTGTTTGTCTTGTTTTTGGTTTTTTGTTTTGTTTCAGAGGGAGCTTCCACCATTTGCTGTTAATGGCTTAATTCTTGATCTGCTGGGTATTTGATTGATCAACCTTGGAAAGGAACTCCCACTGGCATGAAAGGTTGTAGGCATTGTTTTGGTAAATATGGACTAGGTACTGGTAAGAGGTGAGAAGGAGAAAGGTTTGGCTTGACAGAGTGAATCTCCATGAGAAAATTGCTATTTTACTTATTTTCATAATATTCAATTCATTATTTTGTAGGTTCTCACAAAACACAATTTTAACATAAAGCTCCTGGCATGAAACTAAGCGCCTGTTTTGCGCTTAAAAAAAGGGTGAAAAAATTAAAAAATTCTAAAATTTTATAACACATTTTGCACTTCTCCTATTCCATAAAATTTTTATAAATTTATATACATATCTACATATCTAGACAAATTTTTACAAACCCCAATAAATATTTTTCAAACTTTAATATCATTTCACAAACTCCAATAATTTTTCTACAAATTTCAAGAACTTTTTAACCACTTTCAATAAATTCTAATGCAAACCATTCCGACATTTTCAAAAAATTATTGCAAAAGTTAAAAAGTTTCATCATTTATCTCTGAAAAATGTTTTTTGATTGTTGCCCGCCAAACATCAAAAATTTTCTTAAACCAAATTTTTTATTATTTTTCGTTATTTTTCACCACACTAAACAGAGCTTAAATGACCATGCACCTAAATATTAACATAAAGTTGTTTAATAATGATTAAAACAAATGGAAAAACTGGAAATCTTTTGGTAAAGTAGTTGATGAAGAATCGTAAATGGAGGATATAGAGCCTAACCTAGCTCAGCCGAGCCAAACGGGGCTTCCAAATTAGCAAATAGCACCTCAAGAGAAATATCAAATACAAACGTTGCTTCTTCGGCCAAGTCCAAGCCACTATCGTCAACCATCACCAGTGGTTTGGGAGAAAGAGTCAAGATGTAAAATAATTTAAGCATTGGAGTTACATCCAAGTTGTAGTTTCTTTGAACATAGTACCAAAGATGTAAAATCATCGTCACATTTTTGTTCCCTCCAATGAAAGGACAAAAAAACAAAAAGTATATCAAGAAAATGGGATTTTTTTTATTTCAAAAAGTATTTTTTTGGCATGAATTTGTAAGGATCATTATTTGAAATAACATTGAAAATGAATGTAAAAATGTTCTTTCAAATAGCATCGTTTTACTAACTGCACTCTAACAATTACTTTAAAGTTATTTTTTCTGTTTCCATTATAATACTGATCTCCAAACAGTATATATATATATATATATATATAAAAGAACTCCAAGAAAACGAGAGAGAGAGAGAAAGAGAGAGAGAGAGAGAGAGAGAGAGAGAGTCTAGTAAGAAAAAAACAAACAGTTAATTATCAATGTTTAGGCGTTTTGTTTCTATGCTGAGAAAGACAAGGAATACAAAATGGCCCGCAAAGTTGCAGGCTACATATAGTTGAGGACACACACATGACTGGCATTTGTTTGTTAAACTGTTCTGCTATAAATGGGGCGTACAAGTGGTTTGCAGGCTATTGCTCGCAAATTTGATTGCAATAAATATTATATTTTGCTTCTATATATATGTGTGTGCGCGCGCGCGCTTTTTCCAAATGACACACCCTTTCTCCTATGTGCTAAGGAATTTCGCTTCTAGTGGGTTTCTCTATGAAAAGTTTCAAGAGGGGTCAACTTATTTTTCTGTCCCAGAATGGCAGCTTTAATCATAATTAAATTTCAAGCCCAGACAACTGCACACAGTTGTTCTAGAATGCCAAGATGCCTAGAAATACACAGAAAGAGAAATTAAGAGAGAGAGAGAGAGGTAGGTTGGGGTACAAAATCAGGCATAAATTGAGAGGGGTTGGGGCACAAAATCTGGCATAAATTATTTAATTAAATTTCATAGGTTTGAAGTTGGATTATGAGAATCAAAAGTTTGGGATCAGAGTCGGCAACACGCTCAGAGGTACATATTTCATTAGAGAACATAATTATAGTAAAACAATATATATTAAGAACTGCAACAAAATAATGTATTTATGTCACTAATAATTAAAGTCTCCTTTTATGAATTTGTTGTTTTGAAGTGGCAGATGACCAAATATTTTCTTACAAGTTCTAATTTATTTTTTTTTTCAATTAATATTTTTATTAAATAAAATTGATGAGATAAATATATACAAATTGAGATAAAAATATGTTAAAAAATGATAAATATACGTTTTCATAATTTTCTTTTACTTCACATTACTTTTTTTTTTTATTAAAACTATTATTGAGTAAGGAAAGTGAATAAAAGAGTGCGAGTATCACCGCGTACTCCAATTCATATAAACAAGAAAAGAAATATATATATATATATATATATAATTATGAACAGAGCAAAACATATGAAAGTACAGACAATAAAAAGGATAATCAGTTTTGGAGTTTATTATTTTTAAGCTGCATCGTAACTTTCAATGTCATAAATACCATTTTAACTTTCTTTCTAATTACCCTGAACTTTACTTTGCAATTCTCATTTGAACGAAAAAGCAATATGAGAATTTGCAGAAATTGGGAAAAGAAAAATTAGAGAGAGAGAGAGAGGAGAGAGATAGAGAGAGAAAAGAAAAGAAGAACAATTAAAAGAACAGTGGCAGTGTGTGTGCATTTACGGTAAAATATCAGAAATTGTTAAGTAGAGTACATTTGGGAATATAAAAATTCAAATCCCCAATGGATCCCAAAACCACCAACCAAGTTAATGACACAGAAACTGCCACTAAAAATCCAAACACAACCCCTCGTCATCTTATAAGATTCCCCAAATAACCCAGATTACGGAGAACTGAACAGAACAATCAGAACTATCAGAAATATATAAACTAATATGCATATATATATATATACCCACACAAGTAGAAAACAAAAGCACGTATATGCAAGTTTAGAGAGAGATAGAGAGTGAGAGATTCCTGGATGCTGGGATGAGCCAGAACCAGATACCAAAAAAAAAAAAAAAAGATCACATACCTTATTATTCTAGGGTTTTGGCAATGAAGAGTCTAAGACGATCTTAATGGGTTTATTGAAAAAGTGGATATCAAAAGATGGGAATTAGGGTTTGTGATGATTTATGGTTTTTTTTCATGGTCCCACCAACAGGTGAAGCTGCCTCATGATCTATTCATTCCCGGGGAGAAGGAAAGCTCAGATCATGCTGGCAGCTTCAACTGCATGTGGTGCATGTTAAGATTGTGCGCACCCTTTTTTTTACCCTAGCTTGGAGGCCCTTCTTTCTGTCTTCTGCAAATCCATCTTCAGGCTTTCATGGATAAGAAGGAATGAGAGGATATAAATAGACGGGAATAGAATAGTAGAAGTTTTATGTCCTTTTCTTTTTTTTTTTTTTTTATGTCCACTCCTCCCAAGTATACTTTTGCTACTTCCACTTATCCGTTTATTTTATATGGTGTATTAGAATATTAATTTTGTAGTATGATTGCATATATTGGCATATCATGTAATGGTGCTTGAAATGATGGTGATGTTACGTGCAATTGCGGTAAACTTTCTGTTATATACATATACATGTATATATATATTTATCATATAAAAATAAATAAATGAATAAACTGAATTATTAGAGTTAAAATTAGTACAACAAAACCTCTATAAATTAATATTTTTGGGACCATAAAAATTTAATAATTAATTAAATTACCGTTTAATAGATAAATTTATTATTTATTAACTTATATATTAATTAATAAAAATTAATTTATTAAGGTATTATTTATTTTCTTCAAAACATTGAATTTTGTGATTATATGAATATTACCTAATTATTAAATTATGAATTATCATTATTTTATTTTATGTATTTATATGAATTATCATTATTCTATGTATTCGTTTATTAGAAACAAGTTCATGAATCTATTAAATAGAAGTCATGGAAAATGACAAAGAAGATAAAATTGAAGATGATAGTTTTGGAGCCTTACTTGCACAAAAAAATGCATTTCAAACAACAATCACATTACTTATTACAATATGAGAATACTACACCCAGTGGCGAAAGGTAGTGGATGGGGTAGAGTTGGACGTAAAAATTTTGGGGCTGAAATATTTGATAAGGTTGATCTAAAAATTTTGAGAAGACCTATCTAAAAAAAGTTAAAATTAGATAATTGATAAAAAAAAGTCTATTTAAAAAATAATAAGATAAAATGATAAATGATTAAAAAAAATCCTATCAAAAAAATGATAATCCCTATCTAAAAAAATTCAAATTAAATAAATGATAAAGGATAAAAAAAAAAGAGTTGAAGGATAAAGGATAAATGATAAAAAAAAAAAAAAACTATCTAAAAAATGATCAGGCTTGTTATCTAAAAAAAATTAAAAGGATATGAAAATATTGGACACTTGATAATTTTTTGTTTTTTGAATTGAGAAATTTTTGATTGAGGAAACAAATTAACTGCTTACAGGATAAATGACAAAAATAAAATAAAATAAAGCTAAACTTGGATGAAAAAAAGAGTTAAAGTTGGATAAATAGAGAAGATTAATAATAAATGTCTATTGAAATTCTCAAATATATTTAAATCAAGATTGAAGATCAAGAGTCTTCAAAATTACAATGATAAATGTGTTTAAATTTTTAAATATATTTAAATCAAGACTTTAACGATAAATATCAGTTGAAATTCTCAAATAAATGAATTATGTTAAATAAATGTATTGAAATCAAGATTTTTAATGATAAATGTTTATTGAAAATTTTCAATAAATATATTAAAATCTTGAAGATGAAAGGCAATTGTGATATATATCACTATATAATGTGGGGTTCCCCTGGTATATATATGCATACACAATAAAAGGCGTTTACCAAAATTGTAGGGCTCTTTGGATAGAGCAAGTAAAGATAAATTAAAGTAATGAGATATTTTGATTTTAATGATAGCAATATTAAAAAATATGTATAATTAATTTTTTTTTTAAAATGATGGAGGCAATTGTTCTACTCTGATATAACCATCTCTCCCTAACTATACCAGAGTTTCTTAATACATTAGTATAGCCATCTCTCTCTAACTATACCGGAGTTTCTTAATACATTAAGAAAAGTTAGAGATGAAATCCAAACAAATTAAGCTTAAATGATTGATAACTATTAGTTATTACCTCATTATACTTTTTGTATAGAAGATTATTTATGGTTATATGTACAGGGGGCACTAGCACAATCGATAAAATTAATTTAGTGAAGGATTAATTTGGTGAAATTTCTCATTATTTTTTTAAATTACCCCTCAATTAAGCTAATCATATTTTCAAAAAATTAATTTTATGGGATATAATTGTAAATTTAATCACTAAATTTGAACCCAAGGGTAATCCCAACTATCACAATATTTAAATTCAATGAGTAGATTATCTAATTTTTAATTATAGATTGAAAAGTTAACAAACTTAAATAATTATGTCAATTTTTTTTAATCGAAAAACACATATAATGCATGGTCCCGCTGCTAGCTAGTTACCACGAAGAGTCGTTGGATTGAAAAATGAATTAAGGACCTTACCTGTTTGATCAGTCAAAATGTTGCTGCATCTGCTCCAATAAAGTGAATATATAGTCAATTACATATACATACATATATATATATATATATAGATAATGTAATATGTAAATACATAATACCACCACCTAACATCATCTGAGTTTGGTTGGAAGAAAGAGGTTATTTATTTAATTGCCTTAATTAAAGAGTAACTTAGAATTGGAACAACATCACGGACTGCTTAAAAAATATGTTAAATAAAAGGAAAAAAAAAAAGGTAAGAAGAAAAAAGAAAAGAAAGAAAACTGGAAAAGCTTATACAGTTAAAAGGAAAAGACGATCGATGGTCCCCGACGAAGCGAATTGAATAATATAATATCACGCCGAAACCACCACATGCAGACAGGTTAGCGAGACTTCCTATGTGTATCTCTCTCTCTCTCTCTCTCTCTCTCTCCCTCTCTCTCTCTCTCTTTCCCTCTCTTTCTCTCCATGTATTGTAAGGTAAGCATCAACCATCAACCGAAGAATGCAAGACTGAGAGTATGCAGGGGACCATGTTACACAGATGTCACATAAGTTTTTCCTTTTTTTTTTTTTTTTTTGAGGGTTATTTCAAAGTGTGTATACTTAATTAGCTTCATAAAAAGAAATTGTGATTACAAGTTGTTATAAAATAAAAAAAAAAAGAAGGGAAGAAAGAAAATAGAGAGAGCTCCTAGAATCCGTTTAGTATGAGTAGAGGTTCCAGCTAGTTATATAACTTTTTGATTTCTTTTAAAATAATTAAAATTTTTTTTTTACATTTTAAATTTCTTTTAATTACAAAATAATTCATTTTTTTAAATAAAAAATTAACACTTTAATAATTAGTTAATAGTTAATTAGTAGTTGTTGTAAAAAAAAATAATTTTTTTAACAGTAATCAAAGTAGAAGTTAAGATAATAATTGTAGTGTAATGTAATGTAATGTAATGTAACTAATACAACAACAACAATAATAATATATGTCTTATTTCACTAGATGAGGAACGTAACGAATACAAAATAATTAAAATTTAGTATATGAAAGGTGTTCGGTAATGACAAGGGGAACATTAATATTTAAAACCTATATATGCTATCTTTTTAGGGGTCTACGATAATGCATTTACCCTAGTGTCTATAACTGAGGAACATGAGTTTGTTAAGTGATGTTAACGTTTGGATTATTTTATTTTTTTTTTATATAAAGGTGCTACTTTAATTAATTATTGAAAATTTATTAACTCTGTCATCTGATTGGAAGGACTCAACACATTGAACCCAACAATCAAAGACATGCACTGGCCATGGTTAAGATGACATTTGGAGCATTGTCAGGCGTCAGTAAAGCGCTCCATCTGCCTAGGGGCGATTATAAAGAGAAACGAGACGTGTTCTGCTAGGAAAAAGTAATTGCATTGATTTGGACCTTCGGCTGCTTTCTTCCTTTCTAATGATGATATTTCTCCTTCATTATTAATTAGGGTGTTGTGAAATGCATACATGTGATGTGAGGATGCATATGCTTTTGGAATAATGCATCAGGCACTGATCATCCTATTTAAAAAGTTGTTATGTATCGTAATTTATCTTCGTCACCATTTCCTTAAGGTCGGGAGTGGGGACCCTAAGGGCGAGAATTATCACTTTTTGTAGCCGTGGAGTAATGGATACCACCACACATCTACTCTGACTCCACTAATGTTGTCATCACCCTTATTATTGCAATAAATTAATATAACTTGCACCCTATGTTAAGTAACTAAAGAAAAATAGTCTTACGAAATGTGACAAATTATTACACAATTCAACTCAACTCAATTCAATTTAAAAATTATTTAGCATTACAAAAACAAAGTATGACCTTACATCAAAATGCAACACATATTATGTTAGTATTTGATAAAGTGTTTCATAAAAATTCGTATATAAAAATTGGAGAAAATTAAAAAAAAATGATAAAAGTTAGACAAAATTGGAAAAAATTAGTAAAATTTAAAAAAAAAATTGATAAAAGTTAGAAATGTATTGATGAGGAAAGTTGAAGAAAATTAATAAAAATTAGTTTTTGTTTTAATAATAGTCGGTGAGCCAAATACCCTCTCAGCACAATAAAATTTTAGTCTCATATAATAATTAGAGTCCACCATATGGATCTTCTTCCTATCTCTTTCTTCGTGATATAAGTTATATTTTCTACGCGATTATATAAAATCAAGTCTTTCCTTACAATAAATTTCAGTACATGCATGTAATTTTTGGTCTACCTAGTATTCTCTTTATCCTTTTTTACCAGCATTGATTCACATTTCTTAGTTATCAGGGCATTCTTAGCTCCACATTACACATAATAAAAATCATCTTAAATAAATGACCTTTCTCTCAACTTGTTCTTTATCGATGTCCTCCTACTTTTTTTTTAGTGACATGTTCTCATTGGTGGAGCTATTCATGGGCTGTAGCGGATTGTAACCTACAGTTGCAAACCCATGCTATGCCGAGTGTGGGCTACCACTGGAAAAAAAAAATTAGGTTGCGT
The DNA here is from genome assembly GCA_019916065.1 of Vitellaria paradoxa. Lineage (NCBI taxonomy): Eukaryota > Viridiplantae > Streptophyta > Magnoliopsida > Ericales > Sapotaceae > Vitellaria > Vitellaria paradoxa. The sequence goes on from CM034238.1 coordinate 18,485,586, forward strand.
TCAGTGCTAAAAAAATAAAATTCAAAAAATTTTACAAATTTTTATAAATCTCTACAAAATTTAAAATTTTTTTCTCACTATACAAATTACAAGATAAAAATTCTACAAACCCATATTAATTTTTATGAATCCAAATACCATATCACCACTATCGTAACTTCCACTTGTACCTATACTCTAAGGATGGTGATTCGAGTTTGTGTAAATGTTCTAATATTTTAAAATTTAATAAGTATATGTAATAATTAATTTATTGTATAATCAGGTCAAATTGTATTAAATTGAGCCAAATTTGGATTCATGTATTTATATTGCATTTTATTCAAATTTTTTCTTAGTAACTCATTATATAAGTTATTTCCTGCTCGATTTGTGTCAAATATTATTCTATCTATCTATATTGCACTCAATTTTTAAAATTTTTTTATTTGGTTTTATTTTAAGTAAGTTTCAATTGATATTATTTTATTATAACATTACTTAAATAATTGATATCAAACAAAAGAATAAAAATAATCATTCCATTTTTATTAAAAAAATTTAACGTTTTTAAAATATAAAAGCATGAAAGGGATTGTGAATGAAAGGGATTGTTGTACTTTGTTTTATTAATTTGAAGGTTATTTTGTGCAAGAAACATTTGAGATTAATGTATAGTGTTTTGTATTTTAGCGTAGTTTATGCATTTATTTAGAATTTAAAATTTGACTTGTGATTTAAGCTTATGCTGACCTAAATTTCTGAGTCCGCCACTAATAACTCGTATAAAATTTTGGCCTAAAATATTTTAGTATTAATAACACATAACATCCTAGTTCAACTGTTTCTAACTTAATTTAATATCCAATCCATAATGTAAGGTGAAAAAAAATTTTAACCCAATTCAACATCAAGTCATAACTCAATGTAATGCATAACCCATAATTCAGGACGAGAAAAAGTTTTAGCTGGCCTTGCATGTCATTTTTGCAAAATATGCTAATAAACCTTCTACGATTGTATAACATTTTTCTTAACTAATTGATCACAAAGTGCACGTGCCCCTTTATGTATAAACTAGCTGGCTAGTTAGCATGGAGCTCTAGAAAGTAGAAAGCCCATAGCATGACAAGCATGCAATTTGGAACGGTTGGATTTGGCTCTTTCTCCCAGCGAATCTACTGCTTATATCCTTTTGTTAATTTCTATATAGGCCAAGTCCTTTCCCATGCATCACATGATCACATGGAGGGTTCCATTTTACAAGATGAGCCTGATCAGAAAAAATTCCTGCTGTACAATTAATTTTTAGGTATAATTTACAGATCCGTTCAGCATGAGAAAAGCACATCAAGGCTCACTTTTTCCTGTGTTCACAAAGATTACTTCATCATCAATTTGATTTTATAAGATTCATACAAGCATGCATATTGACTGCGTCACAAATGTGCAGTAAAGACAAACCTCAATTGTTAGATCGTGCGGTGTAATTTTACTTAATGAGAGCAGAGGAAACTACAAATGAAATTTAACGTTTCCAAGTTCGTTTAATTACTGTTCTCTTTTTAGAAACAATAAAAATAAAATGGTTTTAGTTTTGAAAAGTTGGATTTTTGAACTATGAACTATTTGACAGTAAATTAAAATGCAAGCAATTGAACTAGTCTAGAAAAGAAGCAACTAAAAACAATTTTAAACTAATTAAAGTAAATTAAGAGATTCAAAGTAAATTAAGTTAAAACAATGTAAAGAATAAAACTAAGGTTTTGAACGCTATAAATAAAGAATTTGATTTAACCGACAAATTGGGGTGAATACTTTATTTTCATGTTTAGATGTAATTATTATTTCAGTTTACAACTCACGTTTAGAAAAAGTAAATCAGGAGGGTTTCATCGAGAAAGTATTGATTTACAAAGCAAAGTTTAAAATCACGTTTAAGATAAATAAAATCAAAAAGATTTCATCCGAAAAATATTCTTTGGTCCAGATTTCATTTCTTTGATTTCAAAATATAAATAACGTTTTAATCAAGTAACAGGAATTTCAACGAAATATTATCGAGGTTACAAGTTTTCAATTGTTGTGAAAATCAAAAGAAGAAGAAAACCAAAAAATAAATTTATATTTACCTCTTCTATTTTTAAAGTATTAAGAAAGTTATTATCTTGTGTAATTGTCAGTGATTTTAATGAAATATAATCAACTACACAAGTTTTCGAAAGTTTTGAAAACATTAGAAAGTAGATTTAGAAAAACAAGAACCTTAACATACAAATTTTACATTACATGCTTGGATCTGGTCACATCCAACAATCAAATCAGGATTCATCCATCATTGATGGGTTGAATCAAGAATGAATCTACATTAGTATGTTAAAGAAACAAACACAAAAAATAAAAGAGAAAGAAGAACAAACAAACTTCATTAAAAAGAAATTCCACATTTGTATTAAAAACGTTGCTGCGTATTCAATGCTTGAATCCAAATCTCTAAATCAAATGTTTTGAAAAACTCTCCAAAACTCAAAGAAAAACGCTCATAAAAAAAACTTAAAACATATGAACGACTCTCTCAAATCTAATATAAGTGTTGTATTCATAGAAGAATACGGAAATTCCTAAAAACTAAACAGTCGGGGCTGCCGTACGTGTCTTGACGGCTTCAGGACACCAAGCACCAATGGCTCAACATCATCTTCAGACTTTAGGCAACCCTCCACTGCTCTTTGCCGTCGGGACACCGGAGATTGGTCCTCCTCTTTTGCTTCATTTTGGTCTTCATTCAGCTCCTCCAAGTCCTTGATGATTAATTTTGGTGTTTTCTTGGTTTTTAAGCTTATTTGTTGCATCAAATAATAACATCTTGTAAGAGTTATGAAATTCTATTAAAATGCATGAAATAACACATAATTCTAGTTAATAACAATAGGAAATCAAGCTAAGGATTACATTTTTCAAGTGTAACCACATACATATATATATATATATATATATATTGGACCAGACAAGTTTTTATGAATCCGAAATCCTGACTCAAATGAGGCAAACACAATATATCTATATATATATGGCATGTAAATACATTATAAATGGATATGTCTATGCATATGTTGAAAAATAGAAGACAAAAAATAAAATTGGGAAGTAAATATAAATTTTACATCTTGTCATATATATTATAAACATTAAAAAGAGGCCTTTAAATAGGCTTACAATAAGGGACATGTATGATAATGATCTACATACGAAAATAAACTTAACTATTTACTAAAAACTAAGAAACATAATATTCTAATATAGGGGTATATATATAAAGAATATCTTATAACTTAATATAAAATATTTTAACACCCTCTCTCAAACTCAAGGTGGTAAGATAATATTAAAAATAATTGAACCAGATAGAAGAACAAGCCATGAGTATAGAATCTGGAGCTGTGTCTATTGGCAGCAATAAAGTTTTGATGATGACTTCTACCACTAATATGATTATTCTTCAGATTGGAGATAAAAAAAACTAATCAAAATATATAATGTGTGAAAATAGAATAAAAAAGACAAAACTACAAAACGTCAGAGGAAAAACAATAGAGTCTTATTTTTTAGAGTTTATTGGTAATAATAAAGACTGACATATATTAGTGTATTATAGTTAAACCTGTCAAAAATAATACTGTGAATAAGATGAACAATATCATGATGAGATGTCATCCTAAATAAAAAGCGTACTGAGAGAATAAAATATGAAGAAATAGAGGCCAAAATTGACATAAGAAAGGCAAAAAAAATTTTTAAGAACCGATTTAGAATGTGGAAGAAAAGTATTTTGTGGTGATTGCGGTGGTGTAATAGTAGAGTAAAACTCCAAAAAGAAAAAAACACAAAGAATAGAAAAAATGTAGAAATCTCTGATACCATGTTGAAATAAAAGATAAAAGAATACTGTGTATATATTGTGGTGGTGAAAAAAAAGTACAACAGAATGATACTACACCAGAGAAATTAAAATACAGAATATAACTCTAATACCATGTTGAAAAATAGAAGACAAGAAATAGAAATGGAGAGAAAATATAAAGTTTATATCTTATTATATAGTAATGATGTACAATGAGTGGTATATATAATAATGATCTATATACCAAAATAAAATTAACTATAACTAAAAACTAAGATATAAAATATTCTAATATAGATATATATATAAAGAATATCTGATAACCTAATATAAAATATTTTAAGAGTATATATGTGTGTATATCTATATTATAATACTAAAAACTATGTAGTTTCTCTCTCCTCCTCTCCTTCACCTTTGTCCTATGTAGCATGCCTCTTTGCCCTCCATTCTCATTTTCTTTTTTTACAAAATTTTGATTTTATTTTTGAAACAAATTTCTCTCTCTCTACACGGTGGAGTCAATAATAATAAAAGCTTCATTAAAAGGGAAATTCCTCTCTCTACACTGTACTCCCGTCCATCACGTGGAATGAAGAATAATAAAAGTTTCATTAAAAATGAGTTAGAAAAAAAATCAAAAATCAAAAAATAAAACTCAACAGTCATTTTCTTCTCCAAATTTCTCTCACTCTCTCTACACAGTACTTTCGCCCATCACTTGGAAAACTTTTGAGTTCAACTAAATAGTTATTTTCTTCTCCAATTTTCTCTCTCCCAACGCACACCTGTCCGTCACCTGAAAAGCTTTTGGCTTTCTCTCTTCTATGTAAGTTTCTCTAATTTCCTCTCTAGATATTAAAAAATTTACAAATATGTTATTGCACATATATATTACTGCATGTATATTGGTGTATTATTGTAATTTTTTGTTTTGTTCTCTTTATTTATTTTTATTTTTTAAATTAGGATCCCATTCTTTGTCAAAAGTGAAATGAAATAAAAACCAAAATATATTCCGACTGCTACTTTCATCTCTTATACTATTGAGTGGGATGTGAATTTGACAAAATGAGAGAAAAATAGAAACCCGTGCTATTTAGTTCATGTGGTGGGCCTTGCTCGCCTGCCACTTTTCTCATCTCTACTCTTGAATTTTTTTGTAGTTGTACTTTGGGATTACTATTTTAAAAATTAGATGAGCAAATTTAGGTTTTTTTTTTTTAATTTTTTATCTATCTATTTTGACATATAAATTTATGACTATTAACATTTTTTAACGTAAATGTCCATTCTAATTATTTTGAAGATATTTTTATTTTTTTAATATTAATAATTTGAAAATACTTTTACCACGCGAGTATTGCACGGGTTACCATTAATACATATATATGTGATATACATACATATATATATATATCACATCCCACTCGAATTTATTCAAATTAATTAAAATCAAAGTGGCCAGCACATGAACAGGTGGTCCTTACTCCTTACGCAAAGGCTATCTTTATTACCAGCACGCATAATAAATGGTCTGCTCAAATCCATTTTACCATTGCTTATATTTTACTTTTCAGGTCACTTATTGTTGATTGTAGTCCCAACCAACATTCGTACTCCGACAAGCCAACACGTGCTGTTCCATTGTTTGGGGGTAAATACATGGGCTACCAAAGATTATTTGGACTGAATTTGTGATTTTTTTTTTCATTTTTCTACCTTTTTTTTTTTTTTGAAAGTAAAAGGAAAAAAGAAGTTGAAAGCAACCGTCTCCAGCAAATATATACTTGACCGCCATATATGGAAACATATCTATTTTACGAGGGGCATATCAGTCATTATACAAATGAGAGGGACAGCTTTTTACCTAGGGTTCCATGTTGGTTCTTAACAATGATGGAATTGGTTTGCACCTCGAACATATAAACAATTAAGGAAGTGCATGGCATGGGATACAATCATACAAAATCAAGCCCTTTCAAATTTGTATAAGTTTTTAATCTCCTCTGTTTCTCATACTTTATCTCGTTACTTTTTGTAATGTAGGGTAAAAGTCCCTCATTTTTGTCTCTTTTCATTGGTTTAAATACTGAAGTTAGTGGTTTTATTGATTTGATAAGTATATATTATAGCACCGTTTGGTTTACTAAAAATTATTAAAAATTTTTAAAAATTTTTAAAACTTTTTAACGCATTTTGACCACCTCGTATTTCGTAAAATCTCTATAAATTTTTATGTATATCTATATATCTAATTAAATTTTTGCAAACTCTAATATTTTTTTTCACAAACCCTATTAAATTTTTCACAAATCACAATAACTTTTCAATAAATCTGACATAAATTCATGGAAATGGACCGAAAAAACTATTTTTACAGTTTTTCTCTCCAACTTTTTTCATGCAGAAGTCAAAAAATTCAACAACTTTAAAAAAAATTCTAACATAAATATATGGAAACGGATCTAAAAAACTATTCCACGGTTTCTCTCTCTAACTTTTAATTACAAAAGTCTAAAAGTTACACTATTCATCTTCAAAAGTATGGTTTGGGTTACAAACACCAAATGCTAAAAGTTATCCTAAATCACTTTTTTTGCTTATTTTTTACGACTCCAAACGCTACCTATATATGCATTTTAATATCTCTCCAACTTTTTACCGTAAAAGTCCAAAAGTTATACTATTTATCTTTCAAAAAACATGATTTTGGTTAGAAACGCTAAACATCAAAAATTATCCTAAACTACATTTTTTCCTTATTTTTTCTTATTTTTTTACGACTCCAAACGTTACCTATATATACATTTTAATATTTTGATTGGTGTGGTACCAAGAAAAAATTATATTAAGACTATAATTATTTATTCATTTGTCTTTTTAATATAATTTTTTATTTATTATTATTTTTTTATTGTATAGTGGAATAAATTCTTACTCGGAATAATTATTTTTAAGTGTGTCCCTGTCCACTATACTTTCTATATATATTTGCCAGTGGTTATCAAAGCTTTATTTTGCTTCTTACATATTTCAACACTATCTATACTGATACCACTACATAACCCACATGTACTTCTTGTTGTTTAAGGGCTGGAAATGGTGATTGATAAACCACCCATTTGGGGACAACTGATGAAAATGAAAATGTTAAAGAGAGAGAGAGAGAGATGAAAATGAAAATGTTAAAGAGAGAGAGAGAGAGGCCAACCCCACCTGTTTTGTTGAAACTACCAAAGCAAAGAATGGTTTGTCAAAAGAATTTAATTCGTTTCATTATGTAATTTTATGATTAAAGATATTTTTACTGATAGTAATATTAGCCTGTTTTGTAAAAAGAAAGTTTAATTTTTAAAAATTTTTGTTTTATTGTGGTCGCGTGTCAATTTTGAAAAAAGTTGGGTGTTTAATAACAATTTTTGAAGAAAATTTGGAAAAAGTTGCAAAAAGTTAAAAAAGTTTTGAAAAAAATTTGAAGAAAATTAGAAAAAATTAAAAATTTATGACAAGTTGAATTTTTTTTTTTTTTTTTGGGTTGGCCGAAAGACCCCTATACTGATCCTAAAACCCATTTTGTAATAAAATATTATTTTATTTCATCATTATACTATAATTTCAGTGATGAATAATACTTTTATTACATTAAAATAATGGTTACAAAGAAAAAATTTCCGTACAATGCTTAGGTTTGATATGCAAATTAAAAAACTAAATTAAAATTTAGGGATTCAATGGATAAATTTTTGTTATATGGGTAATTGCTTCAAAAGTTTAAATTATTAATGGAAAGACAAGCAAATTAAATTAGATAAGGTGTGTTAAGTTGATTTTGCATTTATAATTAATAATTTATGAACAAAACTAAAACCAAAAAACTAACATAGATGCATTAATCTTTTCTGGTGACATAATATATATAACACTCAACACTGTCCTTTAATTATTAATAAATAATGGCATGCTGCTAGAACAAAATATCTCATCATCAATGGGTCCTAGTATATATGTATATATAATTTGCACTACATGCATGCATGTATCCATAAGTATAGTTTGAATTAGCTAGAAATGGTTGATTCTTGGCGTGGAATTAGAAATGGTTTGAATGTAATCAACGCTCCGATTAGCTCAATGACATTGAGGATGAAGAAAATCATCTGGTCACCTGCAATATATATTTAATTAGAGATGAGCAAATTTACTCGATAAGAGCTTTCATAAGTAATTAATTAATAAAATTAATTTAAAGCAATCACACCAAAGGTGGGGAACACAAATTCCTGCTTTGTCTTAATACATGCAACTGTTGTTTCGAGATTACTTACCTTTTATATCAATCAAATTTGCTAGCAATCACACCTAGAATTTTCAGTTTACATCTTACCATCTCCAAACTTCGTAATGAAAGAATATTATGCACTGAGTTTATTTTTTTTTAAAATTAATAATTAATTTTTCAAATCATCAGTGTTTAAAAATCAAAAAATTTCACGTGGTAATTTATAATTGGTCAAAATTTATGTGTTTTATCTTAAATTCTACTTCAGGACATGCTTGTTTTTTTTTTTTTTCTTTTTAATAATTGAAAGTCTGAACTTTTTGTTTGTTGTAATATTTTTTTTTATAACTTTTTTGATCTTCAAATTTATTCCAACTAGATAGTTAATGGTGTGAATGTAAGGACAAGAAAATTACCGACATTGTACTAAGATAATATGTTCAAGCATTTAATTGCAATTGAAGTTGAATTTTTAGTAAAATTGAGGTGAGGAGAGGAAAGTGAAATCTACCACTTGAAAAAAATTTGAAACTATAAAAGGAGGCTGCAAGAAAAGATGTTCGAAGACCATCAAAATTAGAAAAAGGAGCTAGGATTTATAGGAATGTGCATGATGTGTGCTGTAACTCGCCTCGAGAGTACCGTCCTACAAAGGGTGGCAAATTAATAACTGAATGTTTAAGAAATAAATTAATTCATATAGCAGAATATATACAACCTGGGAGGAAGGCTGCTTCTTGTCGCTCTTGTGCCCAGGAAAAGCTGTGTTATCCCTCCCTCCCCATCCCCCCAAAAGAGAGAGAGAGAGAGAGAGGGGAGAGATTTATATAAATATAATAAAAAAAATTAACATTCTACTGAAATCGATCGCAGGAGAAGTATTGACAAAAATCAATTCGGTGTTGGCAGTGTTATTGACGACACCATGTCAACAGTAGCACTGACGACACCGCGTGCTCCATCTTCTGCAGCAGCCCTCCATCGTCAGTCTTCCTTCTTCAGTTTGTTTTGATTGAGCCCTGTGTCGTCACTAGAATTGACGACACCCTCCAATCCTTCGACCCCTCCAAATCCTTCAACACCTTGCAATTATTCAACGCCCTGCAATTCTTCAAAATATATTATTAATTAAAATATATTAATAATAAATTTATTATTAATTAAATTTAATAAAATATATTTGATAACAATTAAATTAAATTATTTATTAAAAATTTTTTATTCAATAAATATAAATTATAATTTAATTATATTATTTGTTAAAAATGACTGAATAAAATATAATTTTTTGGTAGCCTACAACCCTTATCTAAATGATTAAATAAATTATATTAAAAAATTATTAAAAAAATATATTTCATATAATTTAATTATGATATTTATTAAAAATAATTTTATAAAATTTATTTAATGCTAATTAAATTAATTATTAGATTATATACTGAAATATTTATCATTTTTCCCAAAAAAAAGGTGCTGAAATAAAAAATAAAATCATACCTAACAAAAATAAAAATTTAAAATTACAATTTTAATATTAAGAACCCATTTAATAATACTGTCATATTTCTTATGTACGTTTTTTGTTTGTTATTTTCTATTGCCATTTTTTTAAATGAAAACTAAAATTACTTTTGAAAATACAATTTTATTTACTGTTATTAATTTTTCTTTTAATAAATATTAATTTAATTAGTTTTAAAAAATTCATTAAATTTTGTAAAATATGTTTCATAACAATTAAATTAAATTATTTATTAATTATGATATTTTTTAATAAGATTTATTTAATACTAATTAAATTAATGATTAGATTGTATATCTATATTTATCATTTTTCCCAAAAAAAAGGTGCTGAAATAAAGAATAAAATCATGCCTAACAAAAATAAAAAATTAAAATTAAAATTTTAATATTAAGAATCCATTTAATAACATTGTTATTTTTTTATTTATGTTTTCTATTTTTTATTTTCTATTGTCATTTTTCCTAAAATGAGAAAAACCAAACTGGAAAGTCATATGAAAAAGTTATATCTATTAAAAAAAATCGAAGAAAGATAGATATTCTTGGTTTATCAAACTGGAAAGTCCGTGTAACAAATCATGTCCTAAATATATAATATCATTTAATTAAGGTAACATTTTGTTTGTTTTTCTATTTTTTATTTTCTAGTTTTTTATTTTTCATTTTATATTTTTTAAATTAAGAAAAATTGTTCAAAATGTATTTGATCACTTATATTTTTAAAATTTATTTTAAAAAATAAAAAATAAATTTATACATAAAATAAAAAATGAAAAAATTTTATTTCTAGCATTTTTAATTAAAATAAATTTATTTTACTTATTTTGAGATTTTAAAATATAAAATAAACAAATAAAAAACAAAAATTGATGACGTGGTCCCCGATGCTTGCTGAGAACCATTTGATGCACAACCATTTGACATGTTGCCAAGAACGGGGGGTTAAGGCACAAGGGTATTGCCACTAGAAGTGACGACTACAACCAGTGTGCTCAATGTTAATTCCAACCTTCTTATTAAATTATTTTTAACAAATATTATAATTAATAAATAATTTAATTTAATTGTTACGAAACATATTTTACAAAATTTAATGAATTTTTTAAACTAATTAAATTAATATTTATTAAAAGAAAAATTAATAATAGTAAATAAAATTGTATTTTCAAAAGTTATTTTAGTTTTCATTTAAAAAAATGGCAATAGAAAATAACAAACAAAAAACGTACATAAGAAAAATGGCAGCATTATTAAATGGGTTCTTAATATTAAAATTATAATTTAAAATTTTTATTTTTGTTAGGTATGATTTTATTCTTTATTTCAGCACCTTTTTTTTTTAGAAAAAGGATAAATATTTTAGTATATAATCTAATAACTAATTTAATTAGCATTAAATAAATTTTATAAAATTATTTTTAATAAATATCATAATTAAATTATATGAAATATATTTTTTTAATAATTTTTTAATATAATTTATTTAATCATTTAGATAAGGGTTCTAGGCTATCAAAAAATTATATTTTATTCAACCATTTTTAACAAGTAATATAATTAAATTATAATTTATATTTATTGAATATAAAAATTTTAATAAATAATTTAATTTAATTGTTATCAAATATATTTTATTAAATTTAATTAATAATAAATTTATTATTAATATATTTTAATTAATAATATATTTTGAAGAATTGCAAGATGTTGAAGGATCTGGAGGGGTTGAAGGATTGGAGGGTTCTAGTGACGACACAGGGTTCAATCAAAATAAACTGAAGAAGGAGGACTGAAGATGGAGGGCTGCTGCAGAAGATGGAGCACGCGGTGTCGGCAGTGCTACCGACGACACCGTCGTCAGTGCTACTGCCGACACGGTGTCGTCGGTAGCACTGCCGACACCGCATCGATTTTTGTCAATACTTCTCCCGCAATCGATTTTGGTACAATATTTATTTTTTTATTATATTTATGTAAGTCTCTCTCGAGAGAGAGTTAGATTAATTTACTTAAATCACAATTATAAAAAAGCAAAGTACTTGATAAATTAATAACCAGCAATTACTAATTTCACATGTATATATACAATGTGAATGTATTAGGCTGCAGTGTATATATGTATATGCAGGAGGTACAAGCTAATATGACCCAAGTGACTTCATTATCTGTTCACAGTACATTCAATCAATCATTCTACAACCGGAGATCACACATTCATATTTTTTGATCTTAATAAAATTTTTATTGATTCATACTAATTAATACTGATTAATTGTAAAATTTATACGTAACTGTTACTAATTCATCATCAAATTAAACATTATTTTTAGCTTATAATTCATCCTCAATTATGACTTTAAAATATGTATGTATTTATTTTTGAGGAAAATAATAGAAAATTTTCACTTGTTATACATACATGACAAATAAGGGTCCGTTTGGATCCTTAAAAGTTTCTAAAAAATTTCAAAAATTTTTAAAAGTTTTTAAATTTCTTCAATCAAATTTCATCACGTATTATTTTTATATCAAATCAACCCCACCTTTTAGTTTTTTTTTTTTTTTTTTTTTGCCACTCTAAACACCCCCTAAATCTATACTCATCATTTAAACATAATAACCACAAATTCATTGTTATGCTAATGAAGAAAGGGGAATAGTAAGCTCAAACATTAACACATAAATTAAGAAGTGCTAAATATTTCATGAGTACAACAGCAAATAAGGGTTTTAGTGATGAAAAATGTAAATTTTTATCATTAAGGACATTTTTTATTAGCAATGTAATATTGTCATCACATGTTTGTCCCAACTGGTTGGCCACTAAAATTATTATTTATTATAGAATTATCTTATTTATTACTTAATAATAGTTCTATATGGTTTGTAAATCATACTGAATTGCTGATAATTTTGTCACTAATTTTGATATTATTTTCATGTGAAATGAGTGTGATCACTAAACAATTCTTAATAAAACTCAATTATTATGATAATAACATATAGTATTAGCTAGTAGTACTAAATAAGTCTTACTTTTAATGTCAAAATAGAAAACTATTTTATTACTAAAAGCTTAAATTTCTCAAAATGGATAGTAAATTTAAGGGTATTCATATTAGTTTTTATGCATTAAAAGTAGGGATTTTTAATGCATAATAAATAAAGGCTTCATTTATTGTAGAAAAAAAAAAGAAATAGGATAATAAAATTTAAAAAAAAAAAAAAAAAAACTTACAGTGATCCTCCAGCAGCTGGACCAATAGCTCTAAAAAGTGATATAGCACTCATAGATATTCCATTTGCAGCTCCTCTTTGGTGTTGGTCCTGTTGTTAATTACAATTTCAATATTTCCAAAAAAAAAAAAAAAGAGAAAATAATAATTCCACCACTGAGTAGGAAAGGCAATATTAGTATTGGAAATTAATTAAGAAAATGGATAAAAATAAGAGAGGAGAAAAACTTACCACTGCATTGTTCTGTAGTATAAACATGCCTGTAGTACAACAAATCTGATGACAATGAAAAGAAAATGAAGATACAAATATTTTATTATTGAAAGAAAATAGGGAGTTCACGGTGTAAATTATAGCTTACTGAAAGCAATAAGCTCTTAAAAAGAGTGATTGAAAAATTAACTTCGCAATATATATATATTTATATTTATATAAATGTATGTAGGGTTAGAAGTTAGTCCTGTCTTTAAAAAATTCTACCGACGTGCGAAAATATTATTTATTTGTTACTCCTCAAGATTACGCTTCATCCAAGTCGAATTTGAACCTTAAGAGAAGATAAATAAATAATATATTTGTATGTTCGATAAATTCTTGAGAATAGAACCAAGTCGTAATCCCCGTAATGTGTATGTATGTATATATATATATAGCTATTGAAAATTACTTAAAAATGTGTAAATGCACTTACGGATAAAACATTCTTGATCATGGATACGCAACCTAACAATAGTGTGAGTCCAAACCCAGATAGGCCTGTCATAAATGGGTAAGAAGCCAATATGGGTATTGATATAACTACAAATAACTAAAGACTTGGTAATTAATTATCCAAGAAGTGGGTGGGATCGATTGAAATAATTTAGCAAATTATATATATATATATATATACATATATACCTATATTTCAGAATTTGGAAGTGCCAATTAAGGACAGAGTTCGCAAGTTCTGATCGGTTACTCCTGCAATGCGAGCAACCATGATAGGACCAAGGATCTTCTCCAACATTGGATATAGAAATAGCTGAAATACCAGGAGGCCAAGACCTGAAAATTTTTTATTGGCATCAAGCATTTCAATTACCAATTTTTGTATTCGGTAACATACTTGGGAGAGAATTTTGCTCAAACAATAGTTTACACTCCATTTGAAAACATTTCTCTTAGAATTAATTTAATTTTAAAATAAAAAATTGATTTAATTTAATTTGATAGATAAAATTGTGTTTGGAATATATTCTTAATTTAAGAATTGAATTGATTTGATTTAAGAAAAATATCAAATTTGACAATATTAATAAGAAATAGAAAATATGTTAAATATGATATATGAAAATAAATTTGTCCATTTAATTAAATAACGGAAGAAAATAATGAATTCTTGTCAAATATTATTATTAATCAAATTCAATTCATAAAATTTTATTTTAATTCTAAAGTACGAATTAATGAGAATTTTGATCAAATAAAATCAAATAACTTTATTGTTCCAAACAGAGTTTTATATAAAGAAATTCAATCGAAGCATTTACCCTTAATTTCACCTTTTGATGACTCAAGAAATTTATTTGGACATGATTAAAATAAAACGGTGATGAGCATAATCTACAAGTCACATATTAACTGTACCTGAGATAGCAAGAACTACTCCAACATCGTCAGAAGAATAGCTCAAGCCCCCATTCTTTCGAGGGCTCTCAACCCAAATTGGAAATATCTGCATAAGCAGAGAGACTGTAAGAAAGAGTGGACTTTGGCTGAAGAAAGTCTAAATCAAAAGGGCCAAAACACATTAGTTGTATACAATATATATATATATATATATATAATTTGGTCTTTTCGCAAGGTTAATTAGTTTCTATATTTGGAAACTTCAAAAGTGCAAATGCATTACTGTATGCAGTGTTTCACTAAATCTTCCATTATTAATAGTAATCACCAACTTGAAGCATTGATTAATACATTTATATAATGTAATTTATGTGACCACCAAGCTAGTGCGGAGTAAGGGTTCTTGAAGTTGAAATATAATTTTAAAAATAGAAGTTACTTATTCAATTTTTGAATTCTCGTAAGAAATTATTCAATAGATGAAAATATTTCAAACTCAATCGTTAGATAAAATTTCACGTGAATTCAAAAATTCAAACCCAACTTTACCTTTTCAAAGTTAAAATAAGACTCTAAGGATCCTCTCATTTAGTTGGTGCACCATTGCAACATTTACGTTCCCTTGACATTAAATCTAATAAAATCATCGTTGTTCTAGGTTAGATGATGCTGTTGCAATAACGAAAATGCTACTCTACCAAAACATAAAATTTTAAAGAAAAAGTTACCATAATCACATGACTGGGGAATTTTTTAAATTAGAGTACATAATAACACGTTTTTCATTAAAAGTGTGATAGGCCTAAAAGTCTTGATAACTTTTGATAACTTTTTCACACATCTTCGTGATAATATATAAGGGTGCGTATAATTTAATTAAAATTTAGTTTTTAAACCGTACCAACCAACTTTAAGAAGTTTGATTTGGCCCCAAAAGGGGTAGTCAAGTTGATTCGGATAGCGGGCTAAAGGGTCTGGGACCAATAGGTCCCGGGTTCGACTCCTCTTGGGGACAGTCCTTCCTTTAATTGTGAAGAGCCATCTAACAGTTTTCTCGACTGAGCCGGTTAGCCAGGGCTTGCCTAAACTAGTTTACCTCATCGTGGTTCTTTGCCGGTTAGGGCCACGGGGCGGGCTTCACCCAGTGCGCACCTGCTTGTTTTTGCTTAATTACCTCACTCTCAAATGTAAATAAAGATGCAAATTCAGCTTTCAAAGGTGTTAAGTAAGGAAAATCAAGACAAACTCCCCCAAGTGCAAGGTTTCATTGTAGCACAATTAACTGGTGAAAACCAGGTCATATCCACAATGATCTAGGGAGCAAAATCCTGTTTGAATCAAATGCATTAAAGAGGCAAAACATGGCTCACATGAATGATAAACAGAATTGAAAATCTGGTTTGGAATTTTTGATGGTTTTGGAAATGGGTTTTGAAATGAAAACTAAACTTAACTAAAACTTGATATTAAAAAGATGGGCAAGACAATTCCAATGCCTATCCAAATCAATCTCAAAATACCAAGAGTAAATAGATCATCAATTCTAGTTGCTCTAATGTTTGGAGAAAATTAATTTCAAATGATACAAGCCATGGATCAAACAAGTGATGTGCATAAGCTATCATGAAAACTATAGAAGATCTAACTCTAGCAACTCCCATACATATTTGCAATAAGAGTTCTGAATTCAGCAACTTCTATGAACTCATTGATAGAATATGTAAACAAGTGTTAATCGGACATTGAACCATTGATTTCGAGAGTAACGAGATACAACTAAGATTGATAACCAAAGAACTCAAAATTAATCCATGAAGAACGGCATCTTGGAAATTATTGGACAGGACATTATCCTTGCCTTGGCCCAAGAAAAACTAGCCGATCATCTTAAGAAAATGAAGAACAGAAATGAAGAACAGAGACATAATCTTCAAAGCTGAAAATTGTAATTTTCTCTTTAACTCCAATTGAAATCTAATTACAAGAATAAAATTGTAATGTGCTATAGAATTCAAATCTAATTACAATAAACTGAAAATAAAAATCAGAATTGAAAACAAAAAAAATGGCAGAAAATCTGAAAACCAGATAATGAAGAAGGAAGAAGAAGAAATTCCCCCCTACTCTCTCATCTCCCTTCTCTCTTCTAACCGAATGTTCTGTATATTTTTTTTCTCGTGGGTGTGGGTCGTGTGATGCCATCATTCCCCAGTCTTTCTCTCTCCTCCAGATTGCATTCCCCCCGAATCTGTAAAATCACGTGGAATCTGTTTTCTGCCAACAGTCCTAGTATTCGAATACTGCTTGGCTATATTCGAATATGCATTTCCTCCAGAAATTCTCTGAACTCTTTTTGACAGCATTCGAATGCTTTGGCACTATATTCGAATGTTCTCCTCCTTCCAGAATTCAACTTGTTCAGCAACTGGAAATTCTTCTTCTGCTCCCATGACTTTACTCAACAAATCCATTTCAACAGATGTGCTTCAGCATCTCCTTCTTTGCATCCTTAATTTAGCTCAAATTGCTTCTCTTTATGGCACAATTCATCACATGTTCCATATTCTAAAGATGTGAATAAATTCTGCACAAAACACATGTCTTATATCAATTATGTCATGTATAAAAGTGTATTTAAGTGAACAAATGTGTAACAACTCAAGCCCAATCACACCCCCCAACTTAGACATTGCTAGTCCCTAGCAATGCTTAAAGAAGGAAGGCTACCTTTAAAAACAATCAACATTTTCATGTTATGAAGTTGCACATCTGTGAAGGACACATCTAAAAATAGCATCTTCAATTCTAAATGGATAATAAGTCATAACCATGGAATGTTACTCAATACATCAAGCTAAGAAATTTAAGCTAACACTCCTAGAATCATGAAATTAGGTATGGTATGTGAAATTTGCTAAACACTTGATCCAAGCATGAAAATTCAGTTCTTAACCTGTTAACTCAACATAGATCTCCATAATCAAACTCTATCCTGAACTTTGAATCATATTACTTCCCAAAGCTTCAACTTCAAAATCTCACCTTGTAATTTACTCACAAGAAAATGAAGCACACAAGGTTTCCCTCAAGATGCCCCTTTTTGTAAAGAATAAATGTAAATCAAATTCTAAGAGGGTGCATCTACAAGTCAAAAACGTTCAATCCAATAAAGAAAAGGACTTGGCATAACTCCATGAAAGAATAGGGCAGTAAGGTTATTTTAGAATTTTCACTATACCCCCCAATTCCTAAATTTCACAATTGAATGATAATTCTTCCAAAGATCAATTAGGACTTGCTTTGGGTTGTAATGGGGCCATGAGGTTTGATGAGGTAGTTGAAAGGAGGATTAAGGAATTCAAAATGAATTGAAACACTGAAATCAGTTTCTCTTTTTTTTTTTTTTTCAATGTCTATATATCTAAAAGTTGAAACTCATAATCGAAACAGAGTTTTCTGAATTTGGACATCACCATATCCTCTTATCATTCTTTTCCTTCCTTCCATCAATTTTTTATCCTCACCCCAAAAATCCCAAAATGTTGTTCATTGCTCTTCCTTAATATTTTCAGTGTATTCCAATTTGTTAGGGAAGGCTAAAGAGCATTCATAATGGTTAAGGGGATGATGTGGTAAGAATAAAGAAGTATGAATGCTCTAATAAAGCTCAAACTTGGCTCCAAGGATGATGTTCATCAAAGAAAAGGAATTTTTTTTTTTTTTAAGCTCAAAAGATAAGAAAAATGGCCTAATATCATTTCCTTGGTTTCATTTCATTCAACCATAAAAACTAAGAACCAAGAATCAAGTTCAATTCCTCTACAACTTCACAAACACCCAAAGCAAAGTATTGTAATTGGAGTTATTGAAGAAAATGAAGTAAAGAAATGTTTCAGCTTTTGATAAGCTCTAGAGTAATTGCATATCTCTCATAAACAAAGCTTAAAGGCTCAAAATCTCACTTCAGGTTTAAGTCTCCACTATGGCTGGGAAATAATGCAATCCATTGTTCAATCAAGAAACTCATTCATAAATGTCCATGTCTAAGTTGACAAGTTAAAAACTAACTCTATCCATACCAATTCAACCATTAAGCAAATTAAGCATAACAACTAATTCAGATTCCAAACTGAAAACTCAAAATCCAGCAATCAGCATCAAGGTACATTCTAAGTTATAGCCTGTCATGCATTTAAAACAAAAGAGCTCATCTCAACTAAACAGATCACAACACAACCCCAATGCTCAAAATGGATTTCCAACAAAAATATCATCCAAATTCAGAGTTCAAAATCATTCAAATTCAAAATTAACAAAATCAGAAAATAAAACAAAAGAAACTGTTTTCTGAGGACAAAACATGGCTTTAAATTTTCCTAAAATTCATTCACAGATTTTAGCTTTATGGCTCAAGGACAGCAAGCTTCAATGATCTGGAGGTGTCATATAATCTTCAGGAGCAGCTGGTTCATGTAACCCTTCCAACATTTCAAGCATTTGTTGATGATCAGCATCCTGTTTGTCCTTTAAATTCTTCAGCTCAGCTGCCATCTCCATTTGCTGATCCTTCACCTCCTTCAATAATGTATACAAGCTTTGAAGAGTCACCACTTCAGTTCCTGATTGCTCCTCAGATTGCTGTTCTTTCTGTGAGTCTACTGCTGCCTTCCTTGCTAATTGCCCTTTACTCCTCTTCATTGAAGTTTGAGCAATTCGAGTAGCAGGTTTCACTGTCTCCATTCTACTCTTTTCCTTCACCCCATGACCTTGCAGAATTTTAGTTATCAACCCTCCAAAAGGTAAACCAGAATTCACCTCTGGTTTTGCAATTACTCCAGTGATTATATTCCAAATGTGCTTTGTCAAGTCAATGGGGATATCTAGGAGAAGCCTTCCAATCATCTCAGCTTGTGGTAAAGTCACAGCTGAGACATAGGCATGTGGTAAAATCTTTGAACAGACCAACATGTGCAACACTTTACTCTTATCTGTGAGGTCCCCTTTTGACAATCTAACTCCATTCCATTGAGCTTGAGGGTTTCCAGAAAGTAATTTTACCAAATTTTCTTTTTTAAGTTGTTCTATCCATTCAGCTTGCTGTTCCGGATTAATAACCATAGACTGTCCAAATGGTAATCCAGCATACATTGCAATAGTCTCAGGTGTCAGCAGTATTTCCTTCTTCCTCACATTGGTCTTAATCTCAATTTTTCCTTTCTTTCCTTTCACAGCATTAGAATAAAATTCCCTAACCAGAGGTACTACTGCCTTCTGACTCACAATAACCCAATCAGTCCATCCCCTCCTGTTAATCATGTCTACTAGCTCATAAGGGGGATCGGAATAGTCTTCAATGTTGATACCCCTCTCACACAGGACAGCCCTCTTAGAATACCAATTAAGGTATCTATCTTTTGCTACTTCATTGGCAAACCTAGGGTTAGAGTAGGGTGTTGCAGAAGTCCCTTCACCAGGAACTTCTGTTCTTGGAATGTCAGCTTCAACATTGACATCCACATTGATGTCGTTTGGGGCTTGTTCAGGTTCAATGGTTGGTTGGCTTTCAGTGATAGGAGAAAGTGTAGGAGATTGGGGTTGGGCACTTAGGTTAATCTTCTCTTCATCCTTATTCCCTCCAAACTTCGGATTGTTCTTCTTCAATCTTCTCAGGAAAACCCTAGCTTCGTATTTGTCTTTCAGAAATCCCAAATCTCTGTTTTGCACCCTTTTTAATTTGAGTAAATGGGGGGAACTTAAGGGGTGTGTGCTTTTAGGACATTCGGACATGAATTTTCAAGTATCCGAATGAGAAAAACCTCATTTAGGTTACTGACCCGCCTCAGCATATTCGAATACCAACAGACCCCATTCGAATACAGTCTCCCATCCAGCAATCCAGTAACTAACCAAAATCTGTGATGAATTCTCAGAGAAATTTAAGCCATGTTTCTGCATATTTTTCTCTTTTTTTTTTTAAATAAAAAGAACAACTTAAAAAGAAAAAATCAAAGAAAATTTAGAAATTTTTTTTTTTTTTTAGAAAATTCTCAGCATTTTAGCTAAATTAAACACACTACTCAAATTTCAATTCATCAAGTATAACAAAGTAGATCAGCAATTTCATTCAGCATATTCCAATCAACACCAATGCATAAGACCAAGAAAAGAACTCAAACTATTCCCCCCCTACTAGAAACAAGCATTGTCCTCAATGCACAAACAAGTCAAACAATTTGGAATAAAGTGCAAAGGGAAAAGAGGTATCTGCTGAGTTTAAGGTTAACATGTTTGAGTGATGTAGACCAGCTGAAACTCCAAGGTATTACCAAAATAGTTGCTCCCCCCAACTTGTTCAATGCAATATTCTCAAAGAAAATGCAAATCAGTAGAACCAAAATAATGCAAAATGGGTTGAGTGTAATTAAGGATCAGTGAGGTTCTGCCAAGCATCACAAACAACAAAGATGCAGGAGATCAGTAAATCTGCAAGATGGGTTGCTGTTCACAGATGAGATTTTGTGCTCAGATGGCCTATTCAAATGACTGTTCAGCTATTCGAATGAGATGAATTTCTCATCTGATTTGGACTTATAGCAGTACCAGATTTGATCAGTTTTTGTTGCACCTGCTGATGTGACTTGATCCTTAATGAAGCATGCTCAATTGAAATCCTTTGGCTGCATTCTGAAACACTTTGAAAGCATGTGCTACCCAATTTGGTTAATGCATTATACTCCCAAAACAAATCAAGCAAATGCATTTATTCCATTTGACTCTCAAGTAGTTCCACCACAAGTGATGTTGCTACCGCAAATAGCACATGTCAGTTCCAACCTTTGAAAATTCAGATATCAGTAAAACACAAAGCAGAAATTCTCAATTCTTCATGAAACTTGCTGAAACCAATGTGTTAAAACTTGCAAACTGAAAATTTTTTTTTAGATGAAAGAAAGAAAATTACAAAAACCAAAGAAAACAGAAAATCAAAAGCATAACAGAACTTACACTATTATGATACAAAGTCAGAATCCTTTCTTCATTCAAACAGAATTTGGGGGATCTTCAAGATCCCAACTCTCTACTTCAGCAACAAAATTCTCATGATACTCTTTCAATCTCTGTCCATTCACTCTAAAAACATTCTTGGAGTTTGGATTTTGAATGTCAACAGCCCCAAACTCAGTGATGTTCTGAATCACATATGGACCACTCCATCTTGACTTCAACTTCCCGGGAAACAAGTGTAACCTTGAGTCATACAACAAAACCTTTTGACCCACAAACAACTCTCTTTTGAGGATATGTGTATCATGCCATTTCTTCACTCTATCCTTGGTGATCTTAGCATTCTCATATGCATCATTCCTAATCTCCTCAAGCTCATTTAGTTGCAATTTCCTCTGACAACCAGATTCAGTGATGTTTTCATTGAAGTATTTCACTGTCCAATAGGCCTTGTGTTCAAGTTCCACAGGAAGATGACAAGCTTTTCCATACACTAACCTATAAGGAGACATGCCTAGGATAGTCTTGTAGGCAGTCCTATAAGCCCAAAGTGCATCAACCAATTTCAAAGACCAATCTTTCCTTGTGGGATTCACTGTTTTTTCAATGATTCTCTTGATCTCTCTATTGGCCAACTCGGCTTGTCCACTTGTTTGGGGATGATATGATGTTCCAACCTTATGCACAACCCCATACTTCATCATCAATAGGCCAACATATCTATTACAAAAATGTGTTCCCCTATCACTTATCATAGCCTTTGGCATTCCAAATCTTGAAAACACATTTTCCTTCAAAAATTTTATCACTACCTTGTGGTCATTGGTCCTAGTTGGTATAGCCTCTACCCACTTTGAAACATAATCCACTGCCACTAAGATATACTCATTGCCAGACTGAATTCACAAATGGTCCCATAAAATCCATACCCCAACAATCAAAGATATCAAGCACATAAATGGGGTGAAGTGGCATCATGTTTCTCCTAGTGATCTTACCAAGCCTTTGACACCTATCACAAGCAACACAAAAGGCATGCACATCCCTAAACATGGTAGGCCAAAACAATCCACTCTGTAAAATCTTTGCCACTGTCTTCCTAGCTGAAAAATGACCTCCACATGCAAGAGTATGACAAAAACTAATGACACTCTGGGCTTCACTCTCGGGTATGCATCTCCTTATGACCTGATCTGAGCAATACTTAAACAGATATGGATCATCCCAGAAAAAGTGTCTCACATTCCTGAAAAACTTTTTCTTATCTAACATGGTCCAATGAGAAGGCACCACACCTGAAACCAAATAATTGGCTATGTCTGCAAACCATGGTGTCTCTGAGGAATCTAAATGGAACAACTGCTCATCAGGGAAAGTCTCATTAATAGGTGACTCAAAAGCTGCTAAGTCCTGATGTGGAAGTCTAGAAAGATGGTCAGCAACTACATTTTCAACTCCCTTCTTATCTTTAATCTCTAAATCAAATTCTTGCAGCAAAAGAATCCACCTAATGAGTCTTGGACTTGGCATCAGATTTGGTCAAAAGATACTTAAGTGCTGCATGATCAGTAAACACAATGACATGAGATCCCACAAGATATGATCTAAACTTATCCAATGCATATACTACTGCTAGCAACTCCTTCTCAGTAGTTGTGTAGTTCTTTTGTGCATCACTAAGGGATTTGCTAGCATAGTATAGCACATGTGACTTCCTCTCTCTCCTCTGACCTAGGACTGCACCAATGGCACTATCACTAGCATCACACATGATCTCAAAAGGTAGAGTCCAATCTGGTGTCTGCATAATGGGGGCTGAAGTGAGCAAGTCCTTAAGTCTATCAAATGAAGCCTGACAATCTGATGTCCAATCAAAAGGAACATCCTGGCCTAGGAGATTGCACAAAGGTCTAGAAATGGCACTGAATGATGCAATGAACCTCCTATAGAAACCTGCATGTCCTAAAAATGATCTGACATCCTTGACACATCTAGGGGTAGGAAGTTTTTGAATAATCTCAACTTTTGCTCTATCTACTTCTATCCCCCTAGAAGACACTATATGACCAAGAACTATCCCCTGAGTTACCATAAAATGGCATTTCTCCCAATTCAACACCAAGTTTTTCTCTTCACATCTTGCCAAAACTTTCTCTAAATTCCCCAAGCACAAATCAAAGTCACTCCCATAGACTGAAAAGTCATCCATGAACACTTCAAGAAATTTCTCCACAAAGTCACTAAACAAACTAATCATGCACCTCTGAAAAGTAGCAGGAGCATTGCAAAGGCCAAAAGGCATGCGCCTATATGCAAAAGTACCAAATGGGCAAGTAAATGTGGTCTTCTCCTGATCATCCAATGCAATTTCAATTTGATTGTACCCTGAGTATCCATCCAAGAAACAATAGAATGCCTGTCCTGCCACTCTTTCCAATACCTGATCTAGGAATGGAAGAGGGAAATGATCCTTCCTTGTGACTGCATTTAACTTCCTATAATCTATGCACATGCGCCATCCTGTTTGGATGCGCATTGGAACTAGCTCATCTTGTTCATTTTTCACCACAGTCACTCCGGATTTCTTGGGTACTACTTGAGTTGGACTAACCCATTTAGAGTCTGAGATAGGGTAGATAATTCCAGCATCCAATAGCTTAATTACCTCTCCCCTAACCACTTCTTTCATGTTTGGGTTTAGTCTCCTTTGCATCTGCCTAATGGGTTTGGCATCCTCCTCCAAAAATATCCTATGGGTGCAAATCAGTGGGCTGATTCCTTGCAGGTCTGCTATGGTCCAGCCCAAGGCTCTTTTATGTTTTCTCAAGACATCCACAAGCTTTCTTCCTGGTCCAGACTCAGCTGAGAAGAAATAACAGCTGGATAGGACTCTCCCTCACCCAAAAACACATATTTCAAGTCACTTGGTAGAGGTTTTCTCTCAGGTACAGGTGGCTTTCAAAGGATGATTCTGATTTTGACTGTGGGCAGCTCTAAGGACTCAAAAGTGGGCCTCCACTGGTTCATTGACATCACTGATTTTTCCATTTCCTCAAATTCTCCTTCACCAACATTTTTCAAGTCACAATCATCTAGGAAATCTACTTGGTCACTGTTCACTAAAGCTCTCTCCAGTGGGTCATCTAAGTACTCTCTATCAAAGTGCTCTTGTATGACTATTTGAATCAAATCCACTTCTTCTATCTCCTCATGGTCACTTGGCTGTTTGGTCACATTAAAGATGTTCTTTTCAATTGTCATGTTACCAAAAGACAACTTAATGACTCCAGTCCTACAATTTATCAAAGCATTAGAAGTGGCCAAAAATGGTCGTCCTAGAATGACTGGGACAGCTGGTTGTGGACCTTGAATTGGTTGGGTATCAAGCACTATGAAGTCTACTGGGAAGACAAAATGCTCCACTTGAATTAGGACATCCTCCACAATACCTCTAGGGACTTTGACTGACCTATCTGCTAATTGAAGTGTCACCCTAGTAGGTCTAAGCTCACCTAATCCAAGTTGTTGGTACACAGAAAATGGCAAAAGATTAACACTTGCTCCCAAATCCAACAAAGCTCTATCTACCCTCTTTTCCCCAATGATGCATGCAATTGTAGGACACCCCGGATCTTTATATTTTGGAGGGGTTTTAATTGCAAAATTGAAGCTCACTTGTTCAGTTAAAAATGCTTTCTCTTTGACATTCATTCTCCTTTTGACAGTGCACAAATCTTTCAAAAACTTTCCATAAGATGGATTTTGTTTAATGGCATCAAGCAAAGGAATGTTTATTCTGACTTGTTTGAAAAGTTCATAAATTTCAGAATTCAGATTTTCTTTCTTTCCTTTGTTCAACCTTTGAGGAAAAGGGATTTTTGGAATGAAATCAGGGCTGTCCAGCTGGTTTTCTTTTGAAATCTTCTCTTTTCCAGAAATTTTTTCACTCTTATCCAGCTGGTTTTTATCAAAATCCTTGGTTTTATTTTCAGAAAACTCAAGTGCATTCTCAGAATTTACCTGATCTTGCTTCTGAATTTTGCTATTCTGCTCAAAATTGTTCAGCTGCTGTTTCTGTGTAGCTTTTCCTATGCTGTCCAAATTTTGTTTCTGTTCATTTTCTGTCCTGTTGTGCAGATTTTGTTCAATTTGTTGCTGTTCCTTCAATTTCTTGTCTACTGTGCAGCTGCTGTTTTTGTTCTTTTAGCAGCTGCTTTTGCTGCAATTCAGCTTCTGTTTTGGTGAGCAGCTGTTGTTCAATTGCTTTGTTGCTGCTGCTGCTGTTGTGACTGAATTTCTTCCTCATCTTCCAACATATTTTGCTCATTTGCCTCTTCAATTGGAATATAATCTGGTTTCAAGATCTGTTTCCCACTTCTCAATGTTGAAATAGCTTGCACATGTTCCAAATTCGCATTTGCACTTGAAGAAGATGATTCACTGAAGTGCACTTGCCCAGTGGGATTTGGTTTGGGCTGAGATGGAAGCTTTCCTGTTTCTCTCAAAGTTAAGGCTTGAGTGAGTTTTGACAATTGACTACCGAATGTCTTCCATAGCCCTATTAGTTTGATCTTGGAACTTTGAATTTTGGTTGTTAGTTCCAATTTGTCCTTGCATGAATTGTTGCAAGGTGTCTTCCAATGATCTTTTGTGAGGTGGCTGGTAAGAGTTTGTGTTCTGCTGAGGTTGATAAGGCTGGGAATGAAATGGTTGAGGTGGAAAAGGTTGTTGAGGTTGCTGCTGCTGCTGGTGTTGTGCCTCAGCTCTCCAGGATGTATTCGAATGGCCTCTATATCCAGCATTGTAAGCATTCGAATATGGCTGATTTCCTGAAGCAAAGTTGTTCACTCCCTGGTTTGAGTTGTAATTTCTTGCAGCTGGTGGGGGATTTACTTGACCATAAAGAACTTCTTTAAAAGCTGGGAGTGTGGGACAATCGTCTGTCTTGTGATCCGAGGTTTCACACAACACACAGTTAACTTCCTTTTTCTTCAATCCTTGCTTCTCTTGCTCCATCAACTCCACTTTCTTTGTCAATGCAGCCAATCGAGCACCAAGATCATCAGTGTCACTGAGATGAAACTTTCCTCTTGCACCTATGCTGTCAGAAAACTCAGAAAATGGAGAAACTACCTCCCATTGTTTAGTATTTTCAGCCAATGAATCAAAGAAATGCAAGGCTTCTTCAGCTGTCTTATCATAGAACTCACCATTGCACATTGTTGCAACCAGCATTTTCAAGTTTGGAGTTAATGCATTATGAAAGAAGTTAACAATTCTCCAAGACTCAAACCCATGATGTGGACATGCTTGCAACAATTCTCTAAACCTATCCCATGCATGTGCAAATGTTTCATTAGGCTTGCATACAAAATTCATGATTTGTTGTTGAAGTATCACTGTCCTATTGGCTGGAAAATACTTCTTCAAAAACTTTGTTTGCATGTCCCTCCAAGTTCCAATTGATCTAGGCTCCAATGAGTTCAACCACATCTTTGCTTTATCTTTCAATGAAAATGGAAACAACTTAAGCCTAACCATGTCCTCATTTGTATTCCTATCCATGCAAGTCCCACAAACATCCTCAAATTCTTTCATATGCATGTAAGGATTTTCAGAATCCATTCCATGAAAGGTTGGCAAAAGCTGAATTGTTCCCGGTTTAAAATTGAAATTATGATGGCCAATGGGAAGAACAATGCATGAGGGAGTTGTTTGCCTAGCTGGATGAAGATATTCCCTAAGAGGTCTAAGAAGATTTTGATTGATTTCATCATTCTCTCCAAGTTCACTTCCTTCCGGTAAAACAGGTGGTGGTGGATCCATGTGCACAGATGATTCAGATGATGTGTAAGATGTAGCAAGTTCAATTAATTCAGCTAGAGATGATGGTGAATGCAAATCAGAATTTTCTCCAATAATTCGACCAGACCTTAACAACATGCACAAAAATTCAGCTTCAAAATGACACCCACAAAACCTTAAAACTTCACAACTAAATCACCAATTCACAAAGAAAAATCAGAGCTCTTCCTCTAACAACTTGCAGCAGAATGTACAGCAACTCCATGCAAATTTTCAGCAAGTCAAACAATAATTCAAAGGTGAATTTCAGCCAATGAAATCAGATTTTTCAGAGACAAGATGCAACAGATTCGAATCAGAAATTCAGAAAACAGATTGCAGACATCAGATTCAGCAACTTGGTTCAAAACTTAGCAGCAAAACAGATCAGAATTTCAGAGACAAACTCAGGCATTCAAATATCACATGCAGCAGATTTGAATATCAAACTTCCAGCAATCAAATTTCAGCAAAGAAAACCAACAACTCAGAAATTTAGATATTCAAAACAGAATACAGCAGTAACTCAGATTTTTTTTTTTTCAAAATCAGAAACTACAATTTAAACACTAAAAACTAAAAACTAAAACCTATAAAAATGAAACTAGAGGATGGAAATAAGAATGGAACAAAATTACCCAATGCCTTGAGTAGCTTTGTTGTTGAAGATGGTGGTGAGTAATGTTGCCAATCCTTGCTCCAAGAGTTCAAAACACCATTGCTTGTCAAAGATCCCCGGCAACGGCGCCAAAATTGTGCTTGTTTTTGCTTAATTACCTCACTCTCAAATGTAAATAAAGATGCAAATTCAGCTTTCAAAGGTGTTGAGTAAGGAAAATCAAGACAAACTCCCCCAAGTGCAAGGTTTCATTGTAGCACAATTAACTGGTGAGAACCAGGTCATATCCACAGGGATCTAGGGAGCAAAATCATGTTTGAATCAAATGCATTAAAGAGGCAAAACATGGCTCACATGAATGGTAAACAGAATTGAAAATCTGGTTTGGAATTTTTGATGGTTTTGGAAATGGGTTTTGAAATGAAAACTAAACTTAACTAAAACTTGATATTAAAAAGATGGGCAAGACAATTCCAATGCCTATCCAAATCAATCTCAAAATACCAAGAGTGAATAGATCATCAATTCTAGTTGCTCTAATGTTTGGAGAAAATTAATTTCAAATGATACAAGCCATGGATCAACAAGTGATGTGCATAAGCTATCATGAAAACTATAGAAGATCTAACTCTAGCAACTCCCATACATATTTGCAATAAGAGTTCTGAATTCAGCAACTTCTATGAACTCATTGATAGAATATGTAAACAAGTGTTAATCGGACATTGAACCATTGATTTCGAGAGTAACGAGATACAACTAAGATTGATAACCAAAGAACTCAAAATTAATCCATGAAGAACGGCATCTTGGAAATCATTGGACAGGACATTATCCTTGCCTTGGCCCAAGAAAAACTAGCCGATCATCTTAAGAAAATGAAGAACAGAAATGAAGAACAGAGACATAATCTTCAAAGCTGAAAAATGTAATTTTCTCTTTAACTCCAATTGAAATCTAATTACAAGAATGAAATTGTAATGTGCTGTAGAATTCAAATCTAATTACAATAAACTGAAAATAAAAATCAGAATTGAAAACAAAAAGAATGGCAGAAAATCTGAAAACCAGAGAATGAAGAAGGAAGAAGAAGAAATTCCCCTCTACTCTCTCTCTCTCTCCCCTCTCTCTTCTAACCGAATGTTCTGTCTATTTTTTTCTCTCGTGGGTGTAGGTCGTGTGATGCCATCATTCCCCAGTCTTTCTCTCTCCTCCAGATTGCATTCCCCCCCGAATCTGTAAAATCACGTGGAATCTGTTTTCTGCCAACAGTCCTAGTATTCGAATACTGCTTGGCTGTATTCGAATATGCATTTCCTCCAGAAATTCTCTGAACTCTTTTTGACAGTATTCGAATGCTTTGGCACTATATTCGAATGTTCTCCTCCTTCCAGAATTCAACTTGTTCAGCAACTGGAAATTCTTCTTCTGCTCCCATGACTTTACTCAACAAATCCATTTCAACAGATGTGCTTCAGCATCTCCTTCTTTGCATCCTTAATTTAGCTCAAATTGCTTCTCTTTATGGCACAATTCATCACATGTTTCATATTCTAAAGATGTGAATAAATTCTGCACAAAACACCTGTCTTATATCAATTATGTCATGTATAAAAGTGTATTTAAGTGAACAAATGTGTAACAACTCAAGCCCAATCAGCACCCATGAGTAGCGGCTGTGGGTTTCTCCCCGACCCCAGAAGAAGTTTGGTTTGATTATTTATCCAACAATAGTCTATTCGGTTATTTTTTATAAAAATAACGATTATCAGTTTTGGCTATAGTTTTGAAATTCTAAAATCAAATAAAATAAAATAATCGAATTAAATTTACTTAATATTTAATATATATATATATATATATATAATAATTAACCTAAATATCCACTCTTATTAAAAATTTTGTCTTTTGAAATCTCAAAATGCTATATGAAATTAATAAATTATTATAATATTAGATACACATTCAAAGTCTCAAGTAACATTTATACAAAAATTATTATTTTATTTCTATAATTAAATTTTAAAAAATATATTTAAATTCATAAGATTATATAGCCGAACCGAGTGTAACCGAAGCAATATAATTTGGTTCAGTCAATGTTCTATTAATACATATTTTTCAATCAATTTAATTATCATTTTTAGTTTTTGAAAATAATCAGTTCGATTATAAAAATTATAATTTTCAAATTGTACCGATGGATGTTGACCCTAATAATATAGTAATACATTAATTTAGGGGCCCGTAGCCATGAATTGTTTGCATAAATAAATGAAACATTAAAATAATAGCAGAAAAAGTTAATGTCTAGTTAGGTTATGGAAGGCACCTCCGCGTAAGCCATATCATGAAGTGAGAAGACACAACAAACTATGATTGCCGATATCAAGGGCCAGTTCTTGATCAGGCTTCTTTTAGCAGGTTCATCCCTTCCTTCATAACCCAATTCTTCGCGCGAAATTTTGTTTACATTGTGAATGTGCATGGTTTCTCGTATAATTTTCAACAAATTAGAACCAAAATGCAGAGTCATAAAATTGATTGTTATCGTTTTGTTACTGTTACAATCAAGGACAGACCTAGAATTTAGAATTTGACTGAACTGAATAAAGATTTTAAAAATAAAATGAACTGCTCTATAAAAATTTAAGTTAAACAAAGGGTTTAAAAATAAAATGGGATAAGATCCAAAAATTTAAGGTAAGCTAAATTTAAAAAAATAAATATTTTTTAAATTAAAAAAATTCGAACCAGACTACTCGAGTTACAGTCCGAGTGAACCTTAATATCAGTCCGCTCATAGGTACAACAATTGTTACTTTTTTTCAAAATCATGAAAATGATGACATGCATGAGGTGTTATAATATTTTGTATTGATAAAAATTAAGTTTTAAATATATTATAAGATATACTTAATAAAATTATATAATTTTATAAAATGAGTTATTTTTTTATTCCTTTCATTATGCTTAAAACGAGAGCCCAAATTCAGAGAGAAGGGTTGGATCGACTTGAAATAAATATTGCACAGGGAAGGATAAATTTGAATTATCAACGGAGATAAGATTAATATTGTAGCATACCGGAAGCCAACATGAACCAATAGTCACCACCAATGCGAGAAGTGATATACAAAATCATGGCAAGAAGTAAGGAAATCTGCAGCACAAATTTGTGCTTAATTTTGAGATACTAACGAAATTATAGTGACGGCATGTGCATGCAACCCAATGCTCACTAGGGAGGGTCAATATAATAATTAATATGATGTAACAAAAATATAAAATAAGGTCTCGAGTAATATTGTAACAACGACACGTGGTATCTCATTGGGAATTAATTTTTTTTAAATATTTAAAATTAAGATATTTAATTTTTATTAAATGATTGTTATCTTCATCTCGTAAATAGTACTTATCACGTAATATTACAAATTTTACTCAAGTTGAATATTATTTATGGATATCACTTATTATTATAATTTAATTTTATCAAGTTGATTTTTTCATGAATTATCTAAGTCGATTATATTAAAAATAAAAATAACAAATATAATTATAATTTGTAATATTTAAGTTGAACTTGATTCCAATAAAAATAACAAATAATATAGCATTATAATTTTAGTCGAATTAAACCTATAAATACAATATAATTTAACTTACTACTATCAAGATCAGACATGTAATAACCAGTATTTATTTTTGGCCATTTAACTGAGATTAGGTTGGTTTATTTTATTTTAATTTTAGACTAAGTTTGGCCCGAATTGATATTGGGTTGGACAACTGGTTCAATGGCCCAGCCATTCTTTTCTTTTTCTTTTATTTCTTTTCATTTTCTTTTCCTTTCTAGTTGGTTCTCTGTGACTTGCTGAACGAGAGAGAGAGAGAGAAAAAGGGAGAGAGAGAAAGAGAGAGTAGAGAGAGAAAGTAAGTTCCAGGAAGAAAAGTTGGTGGATCGAGATAATGTTCAACGTTGTGAACATCGTGGAGAAATCGAAGGTGAAAGTTCGAAAGCCAAAACTAAAACCTTCTCATTTTTTCTTTGCTCTTCGAATTCAAGGTAAGTAGGACTTATATTTATGTTTTAGACGTTGCAGGAATGATTTTGACATATTGGCACCGTTTTGTTTGCAAACAAACAACAAAAAACTCTATAAATCTCTATTAATTTTATATCACATCAACTTTTTTCTTTTACTGCACGCATTACGAACTCTCAATTTATCTCACTTTTTTTACTCCAAACACACATATTATCCGCTTGATTTGGTTGAGTATTGTGGGATTTATGCTATATATATGTATATATGAATATGTATATATATGTGCATATATATGTGGAGATTTTTGCATATATTTGAGTTATTATTTGATTAAATACTGTAGAACATGTGGTTTAAGTATTCAAGTGTTTATATGTGACAAATTATTGATGTTATGGCTTGAATGGATGATTTAGGGTATTTTGATTTGAAGTTTGTTGAAAACGAATCAGAAATTGAGTTTTTGGACTCTGTTGTCCGAACAGAGCTCTTTGTCTACACAAGGGTCCAAACTGGGATTATGTAAGAATTGGTGTTTTTGGGCATTGTTGTCCAAACAAGGGTCCAGACAGCCCTCTATCTGCACAGGGGTCGGACAACAGAATGTGAGGTTTTCATAATTTATATGTTTTGAGTTTTAAAACATTGATTGTTGCTCAGGACCCTCGAATATTGATTTTAAATAATTGAATGAACCCTAAATCATCCTCAAGCTTAATAGAAATGTATTTTTATGTTGAGAAGATACTTGTTGATGTGATTGAGCATATCATGTGCATTGGGCTAATGTTGCATCATCCGATTTTATATTATGGTTATTAATTGACTGAGAGTGCCATGTTAATATTATTGATGTACTGAGACACGAGTCATGTATATACACGAGATTCTTAATTTTGAGAAAAATGATAAAATGAGATTTTGAAAATATTAGATGATCCCTATTCGATATATATATGACTAAAGTTTAATTATTGGAACTGGGACGTTAATCTTGATATGTTATTTATATTGATTCCTACTTGAGATAAGCAAATGCCTATTTAGGAGTGTAACACGGTTCCCTAACAGAAGGGCTACAAAATGTAATACGGTTCCACTGAATCTTATACCAGTGGGGGTATAACACGGTTCCCCACTTGTGATTGTACCATGCTCGAGTTAAGCAAATGCTTGACTAGGAATGTAACATGGTTCACTAACAGAAGGGTCAAGAGATGCAACACGGTTCTTTACTTATGATATATATTGAGATTATCGTTCGCCGTAAATCTTAAATGATGTGGTTGGTAGCCTCACATGTTTTGCTAAGTGTCACCCGTCCTAGGATAAAGTTGGGGCTTGGATAGAGATTACATAATATACATTAGCATTGTGTTCCATTACTACCCATTGCATGAGATTATATATATTATTATGGTGTGTTGATATCCTAAGATTGTTAATTATAATGATGTTTAATATGTGAATTGTTGATAAAGAGTTGAGCTGTGAACATTGAATAATGAAGTTAGGAACTACAGTAACCTAATTCCTTAGGTAGGATACGTAGCCATCTTAGGCTTGAGTAGCCTAAATTCGGTTTTAACAATGAATAATAACAATGATAATTATTCTTTTAAATTGAGAGTTAAATTATTAATATTATAAATTGTGTGACCTAGAGGTTTAGGTCTGATACTTATATTTATGATATTATGTGAAACTCAAATGTATTTTGCCTATGCAGGTCTCGCACCTTTATATATATACACTATCTTCTCAAGTACATAGATACACACACTCTTTCCTTATTGAAACTTTGCCAAAATATTTACTCAACTCTTTTACTAACTTAAATATCGAAGACTCTTTGTCAGACGCCACACCGATGTACTAGACAGCTTTTCAGACTTAGAGTAGACTTCCAGGAGGATACAAAGTTAGTAAGTTATCAGTTGGCGCCGTCTGTGAGAATCAATTTTCTTGTAATTTTTATGGTCTAAACCAAATCTAGCACAAACACTTAAACCCAGTCACAAACAACAGAAATGATGGAGAATCGGAATGACGAAAGGATTAATGCCATTAAGAACTAGATGAGGGAAATGATGACAGTCATGTAATACCCAATATTTAAATTTGATAATTTATATATTATTTTGAACTAATAAAATATTAAATTGGAGATAGAATTTAATTATTTTATTTTTCTAGACTAAAAATAATTTGAAGTAGTATTGGGTTGGACAAACTGGGCCAAGAGCCCAACCCCTTCTTTTTCCCTTTCTTCTTTCTTCCCTTTCCCTGCTTTTCTTTTTTTCTACTTTCTAGGCCGTGGGTCTCCAGAGAGGGCGCGGGGAGGGAGAGAAAAAACAGAAACCGTTGACTTCCTACACGCATGCTATATAGTGTGTGTATATATATATATATATATGTTCTCAACGACTACTGAGGAGGGGATATATGTACCATTACTGGACCAAGTAAGCCATTCAAACATCCAAGAAGAAACCTCGTACAGATGGCCATCCAGAAGTTTACACTAAGACCGAAGAGAGTGTTGAGGATAACCCTAAAATGGAACAAAATTTGTTGTAAAAAAAAAATGGATAATTAATGCACAGAATTGAAGATAAAATATCCAAAAACTAAAAACGCAAAATAATTAAGAACTAACACAGAAGAAAGGCTCATAAGTATAACTGGCTTTCGACCGTATCGATCAGCCACTAATCCCCAAAACACAGGTGTCAGAGCTCTTCCAAGCATCAATGAAGCCCCTTCACATATATAAGTTCAAGCAATCAATTAGGACTTTTTTACTTTAACCCAACCCCCCCCCCCCCCCCAAAAAAAAAAAATCAGTAATTATTGGAAAATATTGACATAAAATCAGCTCACCTACAAAACCAGCATAGTAGCCAATATCTTCTTCAGTATTCGCAACGTGAAAGTCCCTTGTCTGCATGCATGTCCGGACCCGGAATTTATAGCCAGTATTAGCAAAATCAAGGACGGATTTAGCATAGTCCCACGGGGCAGCTACCCCCTATTGATTAAAAAATTTGTATATATTTTATATAATTTTTTATTTTTAATACATAATATATAAATTACCCTCACTGAATTTAAAATTTATCTTTTTAAATATGTTTGATAATTTTTTATTGTCAAATTAATTAAAATGTGTCACTTTTTTACTCAACTATAGTGACTTGCTTAATCTAAAAGTTGCTAAAAATTATTAAAAATTACTAAAAGTTACCAAAAATTTTACAAAATACTCAAAAATTGTAAAAAGTTACTAAAAATCGTTAAAATTTGCTATTTATTTTATCAAATACACTGAAAGTTACAACTAACAACTTTTAGCAAAAAATGATAAAAGTTACTAAAATTTAAACTTCTAAATGGTACTTAACGTTCATCATTTAAAAATTTGTAATATTTATTTTTGTTTAATTTTAACCCCACTCAACAAAATTTCTAAATATATCCCAGAGCAAAATTACAATTTTGAAGTAAATGTAGGCAAAATAACAGGGACAAAAATGTTAAAACAATATAGCAAAAATGAAAATTTTTAAATAAATAAGAACAAAAACAAGAATACCTTAGGTGATATTTAGTATGAATTTTTACATTTTGTTTTTTGTTTTTGTTTCCTGTTTTCTATTTTTTGCATTTTGAGATTCTTCTTATTTTGGGTTAAAAATTTTCAAAATAATTTCTAACTATTTTGTATTTCATGAATAAACCTATTTTTTGTTTTCTCAAACAAGTTTTGAAAATAAGAGTAATAAATGTGTTTTGAACTATTTTTCTTATTTTCCAAAACACAAAATGAAAAATGAACTCTAAACAAGTATACTAAAAATAATGGTCATCTCACTAGACTTTTGTTGGGATCTGGGGACTTAAAGTTACCTTTTTAACTTTAAACTTTTGAAATTGAATCTTAGCTGTTTATTTATATTTAGTCGTTCAATTTGAAAACCCAATTTTTAAAATTTTCAAGGGTAAATCAATAGTTGCAAATATCATAATGATAAACTCAAACTCTAACCGCTTGTACTGCTATGAACCAAAAGCTTGAGAATTTGAAATCCTTCTAGAACAATTAATTCAAAAAACCAAATCAAATACATTGACTAATATATATATATATATATATGTATATATATGCCCGTTGGTGTTATTTTCATCAATGATTGGAAAAACGATAGATTTTTCATTAATTCTGGAAGTCAACCACTTCTTCCTGTCCTCTTTTCATTTCAATTCTGTTCTTATAGGCAAGAGTTCACTTCTTTAAACTTACAATCGCCCCTGAGTTAATTTCTTTGTATATATTTACTTTTCATCGACATAAATCATGACGCTTTATAGTAGCAGTTGATTTTTTTTTTTTTTTTTTTTTCACCTGCAAAGTCCAAAATTTATTGAGTGCAACCATCCATAGAAGTAAAAGTCGTTGGGTTTGATTTTATCTTTATAAGTTGTTGGTAAGTTTGAATCAATTGTGTTTGAAGGACTTTGAGTTCTCAAATTTGTTGTTCATGACATGAAGGATTTTGAATTCTCAAACTTGTTGTTCATGACAAGAAAGCGGTTTAAGTTTGAGTTTGTCCTACAATTACTGATTTACTTTTTAAAAGTTTAAAAATTATTTTTTCAAATTGAACAAATAGATTATAAATAAACAGCTGAAATCAAGCCTAATGTTAAAAGTCAACTTCAAGAACTCTATATCCCATAATAATATTACCCTCGTTGGTTAACCATTCAAATGAATTTATTATTTTATCTCTCTCGTTTTATTAGGATAAATTAATTTATACATAAATGTGACATTGAATGTGCTATGCCCAATCAATTATTGTTACTTTGATATATATCACCACCCATGTACATATTATCAACTAATTAATGCATTGATGCAATGGTTAAAATAATTATGACCTCTTAAATATAATATTCAATCTCATTTAAAATCGATTGATGACATTTCTACTCCACATTACTCTTTATGTTTTTTTTTTTTTTTTTTTACATTTAGTAAATTAAAGTTATTGTAGAGTGAAGAAATTTAATGAAAAAATACAAATATAATTAGTCTTAAAATGAAGCAATTAAGAAATTAAAAAGCATATGCATACTCACCATGAAATAAAGGAATGGATAGAGAGATGATATTGGCAATGCTGGAAAGATAATGCAGAAAATTGTATTAGGGCAGTAAGAATACATATACATTGGGGACAAAATCATTTCCATGGGCACTTGATAACCATCCCTCATTCGAGCATGAAGTCCAAGATATACACAAAGATCATATCAGTTACATCTATGGTCTTGATCTATAAAGAAAATTAAGCATAGAGCATTAGATAATGATTTTTTTTTGGTAAGTTTTTTTTTTTTTTTTTGGTAAGTAGCATTAGATAATGATGTCCACATTAACTATAAATTAGGCTACTAGCCCTCGGAAAATGGAACTTAAAAGGAACACAGTCGTATTTAGAAATTTGGGTTCCTAAGCTATCAAATGGAATTTTAAATAAAACTAAAAAAAAAATTATAATTAATGCATTAGAGTAATGAGAAAAAAATGGTATGCATAGATAATATTAAAATAATGAGATAATCATGATAAATAAAATTAAAAGTAAAAAGTTTAAAAATTCATAAATAATTATGACAAGATATTTGAAATAGAAAGTTTAAAAGTAGATAATTATAATACAGTCATAATATCTTACACTTTTATAAAATTATGTATGAAAAAATGTAAAATTTTATTATGTGGCGTGGTTTATTGGATCTTACTGAGTTCTGGTTAAGAAATGTCTTTAAATAAAATTAAAAAATAATAATTAATAAATTAAATATAAAATAATTAACAGTGATATTCTTCAACAGTTGTTAGGAGAGAGATTGGTAGTCGTAGAGAGGCTGGAAGGGAATGTTAATTATTGGAGCTGATGTGAGGAGCTGAGTCTAGTAATACTGGGATAGAGTGAACGCGGACAAAAGTATCAAATCACACAATTATTTGTGTTGTGCATGTTGTTTAATTGTTTATGGATCCAACACAAAGGATTTCTATCTTCCTCGTGGATGCGAACAACTTTTGCCAAATCATATAAACACTTGCGTTTGCATGTAAATTAATAATGAAAAATGGGTCGAGTCAGACTTGACTTATACTTGACCTTATTGCAACTTGGGCGTGGGTCGGCCTGTCTTAACTGGCCCGCC
This sequence comes from Vitellaria paradoxa, assembly GCA_019916065.1. Lineage (NCBI taxonomy): Eukaryota > Viridiplantae > Streptophyta > Magnoliopsida > Ericales > Sapotaceae > Vitellaria > Vitellaria paradoxa. The sequence continues at coordinate 18,523,886 of CM034238.1, forward strand.
TCTCCTTTGAATTGGGTCGGATCGGGACAGAGTCAGATAAATTCACCCCTAACCCATCACAATGGTTCTATGTATTTTGTAATATATTTAAAATTTTTTAATAAATTAAAAAAATATAATTATACAATTGATTTCAAAAAATTAATATAATTTTAATTAAGATTGATTTTGTAAATTATAATAAATAATTTCTATTTATGAAAATGACATTTTTAAAAATAGAAAACATTTACAATTGACAAATAAAATTAGAATTATTTACTCAATAAAATTTATTAATAAAAGTTAATATTAATAAATTAAATTTATTAATAGGAATTAATCAGTCTATTCGGTACGATTTTTAATAGTTGAAAATAGTGGTCAGGTTTTTTGTTTCTGGGTGCCAGTAATTATGAATTATGAATTACCCAGTTTCAACAATTTGACTGCTTTAATCAGATATGTCCTGTTAATTCAACAAGTTTTTAATATTTTGGGGTTGTTTGGAGTAAGAAAAAATGAGATAAATTGAGATAAATTGTGGTTTAGGAAGAGTTCGTAATGCGTGCAGTGAGAGAAAAAGTTGATGTAATATAAAGTTAACAGATATTTATAGAGATTTTTGGAAATTTTCAGCAAATATTTACACACCAAACAGGCCCTTTAATGCCCTTGTTTGAATGAATTCATTTTGCATAATATTCAGGCGTCTTTGAGAAGTCTCAGCTGTTCACTACTTAATTTTTTGACTTTTTTTTTTAAAAGGTTAAATTTACCTTCTTAATATTTTAATTTTTTAAATTAAAAAAAATAACAATATTAAATTAATAAAAAGCTAAAAAGATAAATACTTAAAAAAAATAATTTTTTTTCCTTTTCAAACACAAAAAAAAAAAAAAAAAAAAACTACTTTCTTAACAGTTAGTTTTTTTGCTTTTCAAATTATGGATACGTTTAGTGCACTGAAAAATATTAAAAAATTTTAAAAATTTTTTAATATTTTTAAAAATTATTCACTTTTTATATCACTACACAAATTATAAATTTACAAATTATCTAAAATTATTTTATTTTTTATCACTTCAAATACATCCTATAAGCTTTGTTATGAAACTCTTTAGGCGGTGGTTTTAAATTATATTAGAGTAATGTTATACATATACATAGGTACCATTTGGCTATCTAATTTTCAGCGAAAAACTATTAAAATTTATTTTTTAGGTATTTGATAAAGCACTAATTTTTGCAATTTTTCAACTCAATTACAGTAATTGGCTCAACTCTAAAATTATCAAAAGTTATTAAAAATTACAAAAAAATTTTAGAAGTTGACAAAATTTTACTAAACACTCAAAAATTACAAAAAATTACTAAAATTTCTATTTGTTTTACTAAGGTCCCATTTGGTTTGTAAACAAACTCCAAAAAATTCTATAAATCTCTGTTAACTTTATATCACATCAATTTTTTTCTTTCACTGCACGCATTACGAACTCTCAATTTATTTCAATTTATCTCACTTTATCTCACTCCAAACTCACCCTAAATGCATTAAAAATTATAATTAATATCTTCTCACAAAAAAAATTAAAATTTACTAAAATTTAAACTTTCAAACATTACGGTACGTATATTTGTGGTGAGCATAGTCCGATCCCAGTGCGTGTGGATCTCGTGTGCCTGATGTCCTGCTTCGTACCGGGGTTTCTCCTCCAAATAAGAATGTGATTCTCTACTGCTCTAAAAAAAATGAGCGTTTTTTCTTAACTCTACACCATAATATTAATGTTGTCATATTGCGGACCTTTCATCTAAATGAAATGGCCTACCACTTTTATACTTTGTCCATAATCTCATTTTAGGGAACGTTTGGTTGATCAAAAAGTATAACAAAAATATAAAAATTTATTGTAAAAGTAATATGTGGTGAAATTTGATTAGAAAAAAATATAAAAAATTTAGTAGATTTTACTTAATTTCGATCAATCAGACATTCCCTTAATTATTGTACTTTAAATCGTTCTATTTTATCCTTCTATGCTTTTAAATCGTCCAATTTTATTCACTTATGTCAAATTTATTAATTAAAAAAAATCTAAATATTTGTTGTCTAAAATGAACACGCAACCTTTTTCGTTAAATTACTTTAAAGTTATCCAACGGAAGTAACAAGGTGCAGGAAAAAAATTGAGATAATTTAGGCACCGTTTGATATCTTCAAAAAAAAAAAAAAAAGAACTCCAAAAATTTCTAAAAATTTTTATTACATCAACTTTTTTATTTCACTACACGTGTTACGATCTCACAACTTTTCTCACTTTATCTCATTTTTACTCACTTTTTATCACTCCAAACACACACTTAGGCCCCGTTTGGCATTCTACTAAACTCTAAAAAATTCTATAAATCTCTAACAACTCATCTACCTCTAATTTTCCCCGTCATCACTAATTTTAAAAAATTTCAATATTTTGCTAAAAAAATAAAAAAATCTGAAAGTAGGTTAACCGAATGTGTAAATTTTTTATACAATCATATTCTTCGTATCAAAAGCTTTCAAACGAGTACCATTATTACTATTTTTTTGTGAATTTTTTTGCATCCGTGGGAATGGATTTGGAAAATTATTCCCACGGTTAATGACTTTTCAGAAAAAAAAACGGCGCCAAAATTAACTCCAAACCACATTATCTCAATTTATCTTATTTTTTCTTATTCCAAACAAAGTCTTAATGTATAAGTCTTTGACTGAGATTAAAGATACAGTACATAAGTGCTTAGGCTATGTTTAGATTCAAAAAAGTTGGAAACTACTAACTTTTTTAGTAGTCTTTTTTCGTTTTATATGATTTTTTTCAACAAAAATTAATTTTATTTTTAGAAATTGTATCTTTTAAACTTGTTAATCGCTAGGGATATCAAATATACTTATACTCAGTAGGTACTCGCTTCACCCGCCTCATTTGAGTAGGGTCTAGGGATTCTAATAGGAAGCATGGATATGAAGATTTTAAGGTGTTATCTGTACAGATATAGGGACAAGTGTAATAGTCCCCACCTATCATACCCATCTCCATGCCGGCTTGAATACTTATTTATTAATTTATATATATTCTTAATTTTTATTTAATATATATGATATATTTTTATGTAATATATATAATAATTTTTAATAATCATTATATATATATAATTTATAATACTTAGTATGCTTGACAAGCAAAAAAAGACAGAGGCGAAGAATCTATTACCTAGCGAGGATGAGTATAAAAAAAATTTTTTTCTCCGAAACGGGGATGGGAATGGGAACAAGTAAAGTATTACTAAACAGGAATGGAAACAGGAAAGGTCATACCCCTCTGCTTACATCTCTATTAATCGCATTCGCCAAAAATATATATATATATATATATATTGCAAAATTTACATTCATTTGGGTAAAAATTAAAAAAATAAAAAATATATCAATTTTTCATTACTTTTTTTAGTCAAATAGATAATTTTTACTTAAATAGATAAGAATTTTTCATTTATTCTTTTTCAAATACGATTAATATACCTAAAAGTTACAATTTTTTAAAATAAATATCAAATTTTGATAAAAAAAATCATATAAAATAAATTTTTTTTATTGGTAAGCGGGGTTTGGAGGAGCTCAGGGTTAAACCCGAGTAGATAAGGAGGCCGAACTAGAGCCCGCCAATTAAGCTACGACACTTCTTGAAATGAAGAAACTTACCCAAAATAGGATCGGGAGATGGAAACTCATATCCTCAAATGGAACCAACGAAGATGATGAAAGTTACATTACAAAGAGAGAAACACTCAAGATGAAGGCCCAAGTAAAGTTAGAAAAAGAAATAAAGTGGTGCCAGCTAGAATGGGATGAAAAGTTAAGCTATGCCTATATATACCTGAGCAGAGCACAACAATCCAAATAGAGAGGAGTTGCTTGATGGGTAACCTTGCTGCGACTCCTTAAGCTGTTCCAGCTTACATCCTGGGCAGTTGTCATGGAAATCTTTCTTCTTCAGAAGGGTTTGCTGCTGCTCCTCTTCTTCCATTATCTGATCGATCTTTGAAAAAACACAACTGCAGTTTATTCACTCTCAAATCCTCCCCACCTTCCTTCTATTCTGAGATTCTATATGCATATATATATATATATATATATTCCAACTTCGAACCTTCAGAGTTTTGCTCTTTTATTTTTTTTATTTTTTTTATTTTTTGTGGAAATAAGAAATATTTTAAATAGAGCACAGTGTCTTTAACCATGACGTGCTTTTTCGAAACAGGAAATGGCCGAAATAAAGGATAGCGTCTTTAGGCCATGTTTGACTAGGAGACGGGATGATATGGATAAATAATACCATCAGATGGGATGAAATGATATATAAGATTGGATATAATATGAATAAGATTAATTTTTTATGTGAAATTATTTTATTAGTATTTAGAGGTTATTTGATTGACAAAATAAATTAAAATTTATTAATTTTTATTAATTTTTTATATTTTCTTCTAATCAAATTTAATTACATATTATTTTTATATCAAATTTTTATACATTAAATTTTTGTCAATCAAATATTTCCTTAATTGATAGGATGTAAAATGAGATAAGAGATGTGATTGATAAGAATTTGTAGAACTTTTGGATGGCAAATTCTTTCGAATCCCATATCCCCAAAGAAACCTGCGGATGATAAATCCAATCTCGAATCTTACATCTCCAAACAAACACAGCCTTGTAGCTTACAGGTGCGCGCGCGCACACAAAATATGACTAAAGTTACTTTTAAGAATAAATCTAATTCAGCAACTTAGTGTTAATTTCATCATATGTTTTTTTTTAAATAGAATTTAATATTTCTATGGTGGACAACGTTAGTATTAAAATATAATTTTAATAATAAAAATATGAGTTACTTATTTTGTAATCTACAAATTTTTCATTTTTTTTTTATCAAACGCTATGTTTGTTTGAAAGGAGAATACCAAAATAAATAAATAAACTATATTTGTTGGAAAGGAGAATACCAAAAAAAAAAATAAATTGTGAAAAATAAAATGTTCAAGTATTTTGTAAAAAAAAAACCATAAGAAACTTTTTAAGAGTAAGAAAATGATTTTTTTTTTTTTTTGGATTCTTATAAAAATTCGCCAACCAATTTCATTAAAACTAGTCTCCTAATACCTATTTGGGACTTATTAATAAGCATTAATTAATTTCTAAGTTCATCCAAGCACCAAACAATAAGAAAGAACGAATTTTTAGATAAAAGTATGAATACTTACAAAATCAACTTAATAATTTTGAAAAAAGATTTTTTTCTCAAAAAATATTTTTCTTGATAAAAAATCATTTAAAATATATTTTCTCGGGCCAATCAAAAAAGTTTAATTCATTTTAGTTTTAAGTTTTAATTTTAATTTATAAAATACACACAGTTTTGTCGTATTAGTGTTGTGAGATTCAAAATCATAATTTGACAACTTGTCGGGCACAACATTGTGTGGTTGGCAAGTAGGCTACGTAGTGTTTGGTGGCGGCGGGTCAGCGTGGTGCATAAGTGGCTAGCGGCGGCGTTGGGTGAGGTGCAGTGGGGCCAGGAGGTGGTCCAGTGGAACGCATGAATAAATCAGAATCTGAGAGAATTCTGAGGCAGCAGACTAGTGAAATTCAACCTTTTTCCCGTCTCCTAGAAATTATATGCCAACTAGCAGTAACCGTGTTCATGACAAATCAAATTAGTATTAATTTTTTATATAATTAAAATTTTAGATAAAAAAATTTAGATTAAAAAAATTATAATAACAAAATTTTTAATAAAAAGTTTTAATAAAAAAATTTATAATAATTCATGAGTTTTAATTTTTTTTTTAAACTTTAGATTCTAACAATGATTATACTACAATTAATTTTTTTGATAGGCTCCCTAAAAGAAAACAAAAATTATGATATTTTAATTTAAAAAATTTAACTTTCGAGAAATCATAATTAGGTGAAATTTAAGTTAGAAAATTTTGATTTGTATATGACCTTCACTCTTAAAATATGGTAAAATTAAAAATGTCTAAATTATTTTATAAGATAGATGAAAGTAAGATCCACTAAAATAAGAATTTGGCGAAAAGTTAAAAATATAAAAATGATCTCAATCGTTGAATAAAAATAATAATTCTTAACAATTAGATTTTAATTTATAAGAGAGATATTTTTAAAAACCGTCTTATTTTATTAAATAAACTAACAATAATTCGTGCTTTTGGCACTCTGAACAAAATTAGTATGAAATTTGTTATATAGTTAAAATTTTGGACAAAAAATTCAAATTAAAAAAATATAATAATCCATGGGATTATAATTTTTTCCAAAATTTTAGACCTAGCAACTACTACATGTATCTTATTCTCTCTCTCCAATTAAGTTTTGATAAGTACCATACAAGAAAACACAAATTATGATACTTTAATTTGGAAGATTCAACTTCTTATAAACAATAATTGGATGGCATTTAATTTGACAGTTTTAATTTGTATATAATCTCTACCTTTAAAACATAGTGAAATTTAAAATGTTTAAACTTTTTTGTGAGACAGATGGTAATAAGATCTATTAAAATAAAAATTGAAGGAGAAGTTAAAAATATAAAGATGATCAACGAATGAAATAAAAAATAATTGTTAGCAGTTGGTTCTTAATTTGTGAGAAATATATTTTTAAAAATTATCTTATTTTATTATATAAATATTTATATTATTGTAATAATTAAAATAATACTATAAAATAGTTGCTGAAGTTATTCATCGGAGTAAGATAACACTACCATTGTGACGTTTAATAAACATTTTTATTTTTTTTTTCATTGTTGATCTTTATCACCAACAGCCATCTAACACTTCGATATCATTTGAAAATAAATTATTTTTTTTACATTTTTTATGACACGGATACTCGAGTTAATTTGTGCATATTTTAATTAATTATTGAAATTCTAAAGTTGACTCTAAAGTTATCGAGAATCAAAGCTAAGAATTTATCAGTTGAACAATTTCTCAAGATTTTTTAATTTTTAATTTTTTAGTATTCTAACTTTTTATAAATTAACTAAAATTATTTCTCTCAAATTATAAATATATAAAAAAATTTCAAATGGACAAAAATGTAAAAAAACTAACTATTAGCTTTTTTTGATGTTAAATGCAAAAAAAAAAAAAAAAAAAAACTAGCATGCCAGTTTGACAGAGTTACTAGTTATTAATTTTTATGTTGAATTTTTAATGTTATTTATTATTTTATTAAAAATAAATTAAACTTATTACGAATTCGAATTAAGTTCAACCTTTGCTTCCCTTACTCTCTATTCGAACTATTTGATTTGATGAATTTGAGATTATTTGATTTGAATTCTCACTAATTCTTACATTTTGAATTAAAATAAAATTTTATAAGTTAAATTTAATTTCATCTCATAATTTAAATTTTAAAATTTTTATATCATTTGAAATTTAATTTAAAATAATAGAATTTAATTAAATTTTATTTATTTTTACTAAACTATCTAATTAAGTGGATAAATTTGTTTTCATATATCACATTTATCATAAGATAATTTTATCCTCATATATCATATTTGTCATATTTCTACATTAAATTTTATATTTTTCTTAAACTAAATTAATTCAATTCTTAAATTTAGAATATATTTCAAATAAAAAATTTTATTATCAAATTAAATTAATATTTTATTTTAAAATCAAATCGATTTTAATATAAAAATATCTCCAAACAATGATGAGGAAATGCCAAGATCTGGTAAAATATAATAAGTTTGGTCACGTGATGAAATCGTATAATACCTATTTGTCAAATCCAAACAAAGTTGGGACTCCTCTGGGAGCTTGCACGATTAACGAAAATTTGCCATTATAAACAACAGCAACACGTGTCCTTCGTGGGTTTTTCTTCATAGTATTCCCAAACTCGTGGTCACTGAAAACACACACACACACACACACATATATATATATATATATATATAAGGAACAAATAAAGAAGAATAATTAGTGGAAGCATTTAACTCAAGTGATTATCTTAAAATTTCTTTCTTTTCTAAATTAATGATAGATGTGTAGGAAGTTAGTTGTGCATTATATTACAAAATAAAATAAATAAATAAATGTGAAAAGAGTGTAATTTTAAAATATTAAACCTATTAAAATGTTAGTTGAATTTTTTCAATAGAATGTGATCTTGCCAAGTCATTTGATTAGCTAGCTTGGTGGATTGTCTATTGTTCAAATTGTCTGTCGTGGAAATGTGTTAAAACTTTTTTGCTTTTTTTTTGCATTTAAAAATTTTTATCTTGTTGACTAAAGTATGAGTCTTTGATGCAATAAAATATATATATATATATATATATGTATGTATGTATGTATGCTTGTGTATATATATATACATATAATAGCAAAAGTCTCACATATTCTTGCTGGTATTTGTAAAGTAATTGAGTTTTTTTACCATCAAAAATTAAGCATATACAATATGGATAATTAATTATCATGAATTTAAATATCAACTAATAAATAAATTTGAACAACATCAAATTATCATAATACATTTAAAAATTAGTGGTACATGTCAATTAAGTACAAACACCCACTAATAATATATGTTAAGCAAAAAGAAAATCACTCAACAAAAAATTTATTTAAAAAATTATTAATATAGAAAGTTCATAAAAGTTTTGAATATGTGAAAAAAAATTAAGTTATTAATTTAAAATATTAAACTATATATTATTAATTATATATTAATAATATAGGTGGGTCTATTTACACTCCACAAAAAGAATCTTTACACTCTACTTTTTTCTTATTGAATAAAATTATGCATATACCCTCATTATTTTAATAAAATATATTATATAATTTTAATACCATAAATACTCTTCCACAAAAATTTAATTTATGTCAACTAACTAAACAAGACTAAAACAAAATACACAATTCTCTATTTTTGTCATGTTCCTCCATAGTTCCTCCACATATGAGAGTGTAAAAAAGATAAAGTTATAATTATTGGAACTATTTGAATGATAAATTACTAGTTTGACATTAACAAAATCAAAGTAAAAAGCTCCTTTTTTAACCCCTCTTTTGCACAGTTCTCTCTCTCTCTGTGTCTGTCTGTCTGTTTGTGCATGTAAGTTTGTTTAACTTTGACGTAGCAATTTATGCTTTGATTTTTTTTTTCAACCAAACAACTAAAACTCATTCATTACAACATAAATGTTGTAAGGCCTACAATGACAAAATTATTTCATTACTTGAACTCACACACTTCCGTACCCCGTAACAAATAAATAGCTTACAAAGCGAAGCAATACAAAGTGCCAACCATTTTTAGGGATGGCCATCTCGGTCAATCAATCCGAATTCGATCTATTATCCGAATCGAATGGATGTAAAATTTAAATTTTTTTTGGAGATTGAATCAGATTGGGATTTGATTTTAAAAAAAAAATATTGGATATTGGATCGGATATGGGGATGGAATTGCCCCCGCCCTGATCTGCCTTAAATTCGATATTTAATCCGAATCTACTCCGATCTGTCCCAATCTATCCCGATCTGTCCCAAAAAGTATTTAAACAATCCTGAACTATTTGAAACTATGATGATAATATTGCTATTATACCATGACAAATAATATTCACATTCATAGTACTCTACACTTATTGAACTTTATTATTATTATTATTATTATTAAAATGAATGTTGATAAATAAATTTAAAATAAAAATTGTCATCGTTTTATATTAATTATGGTGTATTTAGGAAAGATATTATAAATTTAATTTATTTTTTTACTTTTGTGTAAATTGAAATTTAAAAGTTCAATTTATTTCTTTCATACGAAAAAAATAAAAAAAACTTAAAGAAGCAAGAATTTTTAAAATTTTTTAAACTTGATTGATACTCTAAGCAGTCCTAACTTATAAGTTACCTAGCGATTCGTTCTTGTCTAAAAAAGGTATAGAAGGGTTAGGCATGTTTTTGGGAATGGAGGGTTCAAGTTAAATACAACTTTAAAGATGTCAAGGTGAAAATATTTTTATTTATTGGGTAAACTTTTATAAGAACTTAATGTTAAAAATGTAATTAACATAAGAATTCAAATATTAAAAATGTAATTTCAACACCTAAGATTATATTTCGATTTAAGGATTCCATCATCCTTTTTGGTCGGTCTTGGTTGACTAATAGGAGTTTATCATTTAACAAATCAAAACTCACAAGAAATTATAAAAAAAAAATCACAAACTTTTTTTAATTTTTCTTAACTAAATTTTATCACATGTCACTTTTCTATCAATATTTTTTTCCAAGCATCTCAAGTGAGTTGCGAAGAGCCCACCTATCAAAAATTGACACGTGTCATCTTTAGACGAAATCACCCATCATTTCTTTATAAAATTCCATTGCATCTCACATGCTAATGTAGAAAATACTTCGGTACCCACGTTGACGTCGTGAACGTTTCTGTCCGCGTGTTGACGATGGGTACGCAAAAAGTCCTCCTATAGGAACAAACACATGTGGGCGGGCACTGTCAGGGCCGTTTGGAAATTAAATTAAGAAATTCAATTTTTAATAATTTTTGCTATTTTTTTTGTCAAAAATTAAAGTTAAAAGTTTTAGTATACTTGATAAAATAAATGGTAATTTTTAACAATTTTTAAGTGTTAAGTAAAATTTCTAACAACTTTTAATAATTTTTATCAATTTTTAATAATTTTTTGTGTGTTTGATAAAAAATTTTGCAACTTTTTAATTGAATAATATTATTGAGCAAAAAAGAGGTAAATTTTGGTATTTTACCAAACACCAAATCCCACAAATTAGTAAATTTATATCAAAAATTGTTCCACCATACAATAACTCTATACGGAGATGCATGGGTTGAAGTTTGGATATCAATCGCCATGATTTGATCAAAATAAATTTGACTAAACTAATAAATATTATTTATTAGAATAAATAAATATTGATTAAATTATGACTATTGATATCAATACTTTAGTCACTACAATGGGCCTGTTTGGTTAGTTAAATTTTGGTCAAAAAGTACAATAAAAAGAGAAATATGTGATATAAAAGTGATATGTGTTAAATTTTTATTAAAAAAAATACAAAAAGTAGTTAAAATTTAATAACTTTTGATAAAATTTAATTGACTAAACAAACCCAATATATTTTACACTGCAGCCACTAGGTTTCCTGCGGATAATAACTATTTTAACGAATTCGAAAAATGTTTTACCATTTGTGTAGTTTCCCTAAATTAATATTGATTGATTACCATTTAACTTAATTGCATAAACCAACATAGTTTCATAAACGATTTACAAATTCCAATGATCTTAATTTTCTGCCGCCGGAAAAAAAAAAATTATTCTATCAAAAATTTTATTATAAAAATAATCTCCTGTTAGTATTATTATAAAAATAAATTTTACTAAATTATTTTTTAAAAATAATAAATTCACCACTTATTATATTATTTTTATGTTAAATTCTAAACAAAAATTTTAATTGTAACACTATTTGAAATTCTATAAAATTTTATAAAATATAAATTTTTTTATTTATCACACAAATTACAAAATTAAAAATTAATATAATAATACTGTCCTGTAACCAGTGTGAGTCACGTGGCATTCATTATGGACGTCGCCTGGCTTGGCTATTCTTTGTCCTTTCGTCGATAATACTGTCTACCTTTCTTCTTACAAAGAAAAAGAGATGGGGGGCTTAAAGGTCCACTTTGGGGCCCCGAAATAAAAACGTACGTGTAATATCGGGTGTATTTGAAATTGTATAAAAGTGTATAAAATAAAATAAAATTATAAAAATAAATATCTCGTAATTTATGTAGTGAGTGAAGAATTTAAATTTTATTATCTCGTAATTCATGTTTGTAGAGATTTGTAAGATTTTATTTTATTTTGTGTAGTTCCAAATGGAGCCATGATGATTGAACGTTGGTTTGCTAAAAAAATTAATATAATAATAATACGAAATAAAATTTAATTAAAAATTAAAAAAATTAAAATTTATTTTGATATTTTTTAAAATATCCAAACACCCAATAAAAAAAAAGTGAACTTTTATAATTAGATAGATAGTTTAAAAGAGATTAATAAATTTTGAACGTTTCACATATAATTGGGTGATATTCTTTCTTTTAAAAAAAAAAATTATGAAATGTAACACATTTGATCAAATTTTAATTTCATTTGGATAATTTTTGTATAAACCTAAAAGAGGACCTCGGGTGAGATTTGATACAATTTTTGATTATTTTGATCACTTCAGTTCAATTATTTTGATTTTTAATTTTTAAAAATTAAATTGACCAAATAAAAAATTTGGTTAATTTGATTCAATTTCTAAAAACTTTTGATTCGATATTTTTATTTATGAAATATATTTATTATTTAATTTTAAAATACAATTTCAAATCATGCAACACACAAAAAAGTGAATTAAAACATAAACCAAAGCCATATCATTCACATACATTCATCCTTAAAAAAATTCGGAATGGAGTGGCACGCTATGGAGCGGTCACTATCTTCCGGTATCGTTTAGGTAATAAAAAATAAAAAAAAATAAGACAAGTCGAGATAAAGTGTGATTTGGGTAATTTTACTGTTTGGTATTTTTTTTAAATCATATTTTTTGAGATGAATAATAGCAAACCGTTGGAATGGTTGTCCTAAAACCGTTTCCACAGACAAAATCGTTCTCACGGATTCAAAAAAATCAACACTCAATGTTCTACTTTGGAAATGCACAATGTCAAAACTGTGAGAATAGTTTTTCAAATCCGTTTCCACGGATTCAAAAAAATTTATATAAAATAACGACAATAGTACTCGTTTAAAAATTTTTGACTCGAAGAATATGTTTGTCAAAAAAAAATTTACGCATTCGATTAATTTTTTTTCAGATTTGTGAGAATGTGTAAATGTGTAATAGAGAATTTGAGTGATTTATTGAGGGTGTTGGAGATTTATTTTATTTTATTTAGTTTGTTAGCATACCAAACCAACCCTTCATATTACAAAAATATTTTTATTATATTATTTTGATCATAAATTTTAGGCCCCGTTTGGTAACTATTTCGTTTTCAGTTTTTGTTTTCATTTTTTTTGAAAACAGAACATGAAAATGCATATGACAAATTTATTTTAAGTTTTTAGTTTTCAAAAAAATAAAAAGTGTTTTCAAAATTTTTAAAAATTATGAAAACATAAAAAATGTGTTTTCTCAAGTTTTCATTTTCAGTTTTTAATTTTTATATAACTACTAGTTACAACCATTAATTATTATCGTCAACTAGTTGTTACCACTAGCTTCCACTCATCTCCGGTCATCACCAAATATATTATTATTTAATAAAAATATTAAATTAATATATAAAATATATTAATATATTAAATTATATTAATATATTATAAAATATATTAATATATTATATTAAATAATAATATATTAATATATAAAATTAATAATATATTATTTTTATTTATGTAAAAATATATTAAACATAAAATTAATATATTAATATATTATTTTTATTTATGTAAAAATAGATTAAATATAATTTAATTAATAATTAATTTTATCAATAATTAATTTAATATATGAAATTATATAATTAATATATTAATTACGTAAATTATATTAAATATATTAATTAACCAAATTATATTAATTATAATTCAATTTAATTTGTTAAATTAATATAAAATTATTTTATTAAATTATATTTAATTAATAATATAATAAATTATTTTTAATATATTTTATTTTTATTAAATTGAATTATTTTTAATAAAGATATAATTAAAATAAATACGTTTAATTAATTTAAATTTAATTAATTATATAATTAAATTTAATTAATTAAATTAATATAAAAAATTTAATATAAATTATTTTTAATAGATAATATTATTATATTATATTGAATATATTTTATTTTTATTGAATCAAATTATTTTGAAAAAATAATATAATAAAAATAATTAAAATTAATTAATTAAATCAAGATAAATTAAGTAATTAAATTAATTACTTTAATTAACAGGAAATATATTCTATTAAATTATTTTTAAAAGTAATTATAATAAATTATATTTAATATATTTTATTTTTATAGAATTAAATTATTTTAATGATTAATATAGTTAAAATAATTAAAAATAATTAAATTTATTGAATTTAAGTAATTAACAACTGTAACTACTAAAACTAACAATTATTATTATCAAACGTGTTTTCAAGTTTTTATTTTATTTTCTTACTATATAAATAAAAATTAAAAATTAAACATAAAAACTAAAAAATTAAATAAAAAATTAAAATTAAAAATTAAAAATTGAAAGCTGATAGGTTACCAAACGGACCCTTAATAATTTATTATTTCTCATTTTCAAATCTCACCGTGAATCATACGCAAACGTGCTCAAACTTTTCTCAAATTTATCAATCATTAAGGTTGTTTTTACGAGGTATTTAAATTAAGGGTTCTTTTAGGGTAAAAAAAATTTTAAAAAATTTTATAAATCTCTAATAACTCCTTTGCCTCTAATTTTTCTACTATCACTAATTTTAAAAAATTTTAATATTTCACTAAAAAAATAAAAAAATTTAAAAATAAATTAACCGAATGTATAAATTTTTTATACAAACACATTCTTCGTGTTGAAAGCTTTAAAATGAGTATCATTGTCGTTATTTTTTAAAATTTTTTTTGAATCCATGGGAACGGATTTGGAAAACTGTTCTCACAGTTTACAATTTTTCAAAAAAAAAGCAACGCCAAAATTAACTCTAAACCACATTTTATCTTAATTTATCTTATTTTTTCTTACTCTAAACCAACCCTAAAATAAAATAAAACGACTTTGACGTGTCTCAATCAAATCAATCAGATGCTATCTTGGAACATGCCAATGAACTTCTAGAAAGCCCAGAGATAAGGATGGAATTTGACTATTTTTAGGGAGTGCTCGGGCCAATGAAAATCGTTCAAAAAAATTTTGAAAATATGTAAAAATATTTAAAAATTTTAATACATTTTATATTTTTATATTTTTCGTACTTTATAAAATAATTATTATATATATATTTATTATTCCAACAATCTTTTATAAATTTTAATAAATTTTTTACAAACTTTGATAATGTTTCACACATTTCAATAATTTTTTATACAAATTCCAAAAACTATTCACATCTTTTAGTAAATCTAATGTAAAACTATTCCGATAGATTTAAAAAAATCATTGATCGTTTTTCTCTCCAAAAAATTGATGTAAAAATTAAAAAATTTTATTATTTATTTTTGAAAAACATAATTTAGTAGTTACACGCTAAACGTAAAAAAATTACCCAAATCATATTTTTCATTATTTTTCATTATGACACTTAACACTACCTTTGTAGATTTTCAATTTTGTAATTTTTGCCTCTTTTGGTAAAAGTTTAGTTTTTTTACTTATTTTTTTTAAGTTGATATTTTATTTTATGTCTAAAAAATTACCTCCGTTAAAATTATAAAAATTTTAAATTTAACTTTAAAGGTTATCTCAACTGGAAAGACCTTGAGTTTACTCTCTAGTGGCCATTAGTTTAACTTTTCTTAGGACCACTAGAGGGTTTATCTGGTCATTAATTTCAGGATACCAGGGATTAGTCACTAGAGGGTTTAGCCAATTGTTAATTTTAGGATTCCAGGGATTAGTCGAAATGTGCGCAAGTTGACTTGAACACCCTCAATTACAAAAATGAAAATTAAAAATTTTAAATTTTCTCTCAAAAAAAGAAAAATTATAAATTTTTACCAAACATATAAAAAGGTAAACTTTATAATTTTTAGTATAAAATTATCAAAAATTATAAAAAAATTCAGTGTGCCAAATGAAACTTATTTTAAAGCTTGTTTTTCAAGTAGTTTATGTCACATGGTCTCTCATCTTATATATTTGTTTCACTTAATTAATTGAATTAAATATATTTAGAAGATTGAATTGGAAAATATTTTAAAAAAATAATTATAATGAAATTTAAAATAATAAAAATTTTATTAATATAAAACATAATATAAAAAAAATTAATAATAATATTTAACCTTATATTATTCATATTTGTTTATTAAATTGTTCACGTAAATCTACAAAATCTTGGTCCATAAAATTACTACATTGGTTTATATAACCAGGGACGAAACCACCTTTGATAATAGAGGGCGCTGGCTCCGTCAAATATTAAAAAAAGGAAAATTATATATATATATATATAGCATATGTATATTTATAAATATTTTTTTTTTCAAAATGTCTCCCTTACCCTTTTACTTTAGACCATACTTATTTTTTGAGTTCAGCCATTGATGAAATATAAGACTTGATTTTTGTATTAGACCATTAATAGTCTAATATAATCAATTGAATAATTTTTAAGATAAGTTTTTGAGATCATATAGAACTGACAGAAAACAATCCTCAAACATAAACTACTAATTTTGAAATTGTATTTTTGAGATTAAGAAAGAAATATTAAAATTTATAAAAATTAACGTCCTAGTACTAAATTTCTGATTTTATTCCTATGTGTGATCGTCCACATTGGATCTTAAAATTGTACACATTTATATTTATCACATTGTCCCGTTAAATTATACACTTTATTCTGTAAACCTTGTCTATAAAATTGTTCACTTTAGTCCCATAAACATTATAATTTTGGTCCAAAAACTTTTTTAGCTTGATCATAAAAAATTTACACCTTGATCTGTAAAATTTGTACATAACGATTCTTAAAATTGCTTAGTTTGTTCCAAAAATTATTTACTTTAAAATTGTACACCTAGGTCTATAAAAATATCCACCTTAATCTAGAAAATTCATCACAATGGTCTTAAAATTATTCGCCCTAATCCTGAAAATTATTTGCCATCATCTAATACAAAGTCTCATATGGAGCCATACCAATACTTGCCTAATAACTGTTTTTATACACAAATTCAATCAATGACAAATGACTCTTCTAATTTCCTCCTAAAGTTAGCACATAAGACCTAAGCATTTTTCCACAATTTGAATAGTCCGCTCCGACTGCCCGTTTGTCTGCGGATGAAATGTTGCACTAAAACACAATTGAGTTCCCAGTGTCTCCTGTAAACTCTACCAAAATTGTGTTGTAAACACAGTCTAACACAATCGACAAAGGTGTACCATGTAACCGAATAATTTCATAAATATAAAGTTGACACCGTTCTTTTATAAAATCTTTATTCCAAATAGGTAAAAAATGAGCCGATTTAGTCAATCAGCTCACAATCACCCAAATGGCATTATGTCTCTTATGAGTCCTCAGTAAATCCGTCACAAAATCCATAGTCATATGGTCCCACTTCCACTATGCCACTTACAATAGTTGTAACAAACCAGCCGGTCTTTAGTGTTCGGCCTTTACCTGATGATACGTTAGTCAATGAGACCCAAATTTTGCCGCATCACGCTTCATATCCCTCCACCAGTACTGACGTCCCAAGTCTTTATACATTCTATTTCCTTCAGGATGCACTGCAAACCTCAAGTGATGAAACTCTCGGAGTACTTCTCCCCAAATTCCATCTACATCAAGCACAAAAATCTTATCCTTAAATTTCAAATACCCCTCTATGGATAAACTCCAGCCTTCAGCTGCCCGTCCTGAAGAAAAATAATACCTTGTATTCTAATAATATTGATCATTCTGTTGAGCCTCAATAATCCGTGTCAACAGCACAAATACCACTTGCAAACAATTCAAATTGGAGTATGTCGCACCATCCTCATCATCGTCCCACCAAAATTCAAAATCACCAACATCTTCTTGAGATGTCATTGAGAGCAAACCATCATGACCACCAAACTCTATGACTTCCTACTCAAAACATCAGCTACCACGTTAGCCTTCCCTGGATGATATTGAAGATCAAAATCATAATCCTCAAAGTATTCCATCCACATTCTCTGCCTCATATTTAAATCACACTAGGTAAACAAATACATTAAACTCTTGTGATCTGAATAAATATTAAATATTTCACTATAAAAATAATGCCGCAAAGTCTTTAAAGCAAAAACCACTGCGACCAATTCCAAATCATGTGTAAGGTAGTTCTTCTCATACGGCTTTAACTGCTTAGACCTATACGCCACTACTTAATCGTTCTGCATTAAAACTCATCCCAAACCTTCACATGAAGCATCACAATACACTGAATATCTCATTTCACGTTCAGGTATGATCAATATTGGAGCCTCATTTAATTTCTGCGTCAATTCATTAAAATTATTCTCACAAGTATCATCCCATTCAAATTTAACTCTTTTCTGAGTCAACTGAGTCAATGGACCCATTAACCAAGAAAAATCTTGGATGAAACGATAGTAATAACTAGCCAAACCCAAGAAACTACAAACTTCAAAAACAGATCTCGGCTGCGCCTAATCTAACACAGTTGAAACCTTAGAAGGATCCACTACAATTCCTTGACCAAAAATCATATGTCCCAAAAACTTCACCTTGGATAATCAAAACTCACATTTACTAGCCTTGGCATACAACATATGATCCCGAAGTGTCTGCAAAACTATCCTCAAATGTTGCTCGTGCTCATTTTCATTACGAGAATAGATCAAAATATCATCAATGAATACCACCACAAACCAATCTAGGTAAGGTCAGAAAATCTTACTCATCAAATCCATAAACACTACCGAGGCATTTGTTGACCCAAAGGACATAACCACAAACTCAAAATGACCATGCCGAGTATGAAATGCCATCTTAGGAATATCTTCCTCCTAAATCCTCAACTGGTGATAACCCAAACAAATATCAATCTTAGAAAAACACACTGATCCCTTTAACTGGTCAAATAAATCATCTATCCATGGTAATGGATACTATTCTTAATAATCACCGCATTCAACAACAGGTAATCAACACAAAACCTTAAGGTCTTATCCTTCTTTTTTACAAAAACTACCGATACTAACCACGATGACGTACTGGGTCGAATAAAACCTCGAGCATACAAATCATTCAACTGAATCTTTAATTCTTTTAACTCTGTTGGCACCATACGATATGGTGCCACAAAAAAAGAAGAAACCCTTAACATAAGATCTAAACAAAAATCAATCTCCCTTTAAGGAGGTAACTCCAACAATTTCTCACCAAATACATCTTCATACTCACAAACAACTCTTGAAAGAAAGTGTTTTGAATATTTCTCATTCAATCTCAAACTGGCTAGTAAACCAAAAACTTTCCCACACACCTAGTGTCAAACAATGGAAAAGGTAAAACTACTCTTGCCTCACCCCAAAACCTAACCACAATACCATTAGGTAAAATAGCTGTCACCAACTTACGGTAATAATCTATCGTCACCCAATAAGTAAACATCCATTCCATTCCTAAAATCACATCAAATTCTTTCATCTTCAAAACTCTCAAGTCAATCCATTATTCGACATCACCTAACTGTAAAACACAATCCTTACAAATCTAATTCACTAAAAAACTACTACCCATTAGAGAATCTACAAACATAGGCTCTTCTAACCTCTCGAGTATCAAACCCAAAGTCCTCACACAAGCATGCGAAATAAATGAATATGATACGTCGGTATCAAACAAAACATACACCCAAATACTAAACAGAAAAAATGTACCGCGCATCACAGAAATATTTGGAGTCTCATCTCACTGTGTAAGTGCGTAGGCATGCCCCTGAATTCTCTGACTCCCTGAGCTGCCATCACCTCTACTCTTCCCTCGCTGGCCACCGCCACCACCACGCGGTTGTTGGAATTGTTAAATGTGTTGCATAGGTTGTTGTTGCATAGGTGGTGCAGGCCTCACTGGGTATTATTGAGTCTGATAAGAACCAATCTGCTGAGCACCTGGCTCAACACTTCCCTATGACATCTCCCTAAATGGACAATTAGCCGCCAGGTGTCCAAGTTAATTACACCGATAACACAGTCTCCGCCTAAATTGATCCTGAAATCTTCCCCTCTAAGAAGACTGAAACTGTTGTCGTCGCTGATCACCCGATGGACATAAACTTGATCTCGAATGAGAATTACTTCTCTTCTTATAGGAAAATTACTGATGTTGCTGAACTCTCCTCTTGGAATTACTAACTTTTTCTTTATCTTTTATTTGTCTAGAATCAGAATAATATTTTTGTATCACACTCACTCCTGAAATTTGTCCTTAGCCTCAACGAGCCCTGGACCTAAAGTCAATGGCATCCTTCTCTACCGTGAGAGCTGCTGCCACCACACCAGAATAAGTCTGATGCCTCAACCCAATGATTTGCTTTCTGATATAGGAACTCAATCCCCTTCAAAATTTTTAACCTTTGCCACCTTAGCTGGCCCAATCTATGAAGCAAATTTAGCCAATTCTGCGAATTTTCTCTCATACCCTGCTCCAATGCAAAAAATTCCTGAACTTTCATCTCCCTCATCACTATAGGGAAAAAACCTCTCAAGAAATACTTCCTTAAATGCTTCCTAAGTTAAAGTGTGTACATCAATAGTGTCCCCTGTAGGATCTCCACTAATGAATAGCACCTCATTGGAATTAACGTGCTGTCACCTTGATTCTAACCTCATCACCTTCTATATCCAAAGTTTCCATCATCTCAAGAGTTTCCTCTAACTATCTTTCTACCTCGATTGGATCCCTTTTCCCACTGAACTTATGGGGACCATACTTCTTGAATTGACTGATAATTCTCATAATCGGTGCGTCTTCTAGTACAGGTGCTGCAACCACAGCTAGGGCAAAAGCTGCTGCCAGTACACCTAATCCTTGCATCTGGCCCTGCTCGGCTACCATAAACTGCATCATTTGCTCGTGTGTTGGCTGTGAAAAACCACCATCAGCCAACGGTATCTCATAAAAATCTTATTTCCCAACACCTGGAGCATTAGGATTTTGGCCACTAGACTGAATTTCTTTAATTTTCGCCTTTTCCACACCCAGCCATTCTACAAAATATAACTATCATCAATTCCAAAACCAATAATATAATACGATAAATGATAATTTCTCAACGGAAACAAATAGGCCTTACTACCTAAGACCCAAAAGTAAATGCAACCTAGTGCTTTGATACTAATCTGTCATACCCATAACTTAATTCTTCGGGACGGATAGCATAGGAATGTAGGAACTAAAAAAGTTAAATAAAAACTATACCAAGGTCAAGTCATAATATAATATCAATTATTAGAGCTACTGAATACGTTCCTTATTCCCATATTAAATAAATAAAGGTAACATCAATCACGAGAAATCCAATGTCATACCCCAGTGACTCAATCTAAGGCTCATACAGCCGAATAAATATTATCAGTAATAATACAATCTCATATATAATAAATTTGAGACTCACACCCCAAGTCACACGAATAAAGTTACAGCCATCCAAACATAAATAAATCACATGCTAGGTCAATCTATCAGTCTCAACTCAGCTCCAGGTGATTACTTCTTGGCATTGCCGGATCATTTGAAATATGGATGGGATTAGCAAACGTGCCTAGCAGGTACGACCATACAAGTGTGCATTGGTGAACATACTCAAGCATATAGATAACTCACAACAATATCAACCAACCATAATATAACAATGCATTTGTAATGTAATGCAATGGCCAATACAATTCTCTAATCTCCATCTACCCTTAGCCTTATCTTGGGACGGGTGACACTTAGCATTGTACGCAAGGTCACTAACCACACCGTTTACGCTCACGGTAAATGTATATCTCAGTGTATATATATATATATAAATCGAATTGGAAACCGTGTTACACCCCTATTAGTGTAAGACTCAGAAGAACTATATTACACTCCCTGACCCTTCTGCTAGGGAACCGTGTTATACCCCTACTCAGGTATCTGCTTTTCTCATGCAGGATTCAATTGCAGTCTAAAGAAAATCTCATAATCATATCTCATAATTAACGTTTCAACTCCAAATGGCTAAACTCTAGTCATATATATTGATTACGGATCATCTGATAATTCCAAAATCACATTTTATTATTTTTCACAAATCATATATCTCATATATATATATATATAACTCGTGCCTCAGTACGTCACAATGTAAATATGACACTCTCTACCAATCAATAGTCACAATATAGATTGGATGACGTCACCCCAACCCCATGCACATGATATACTCAAGCATGTAAATAAACATCTTTTCAATATAAAAATATATTCTCATTAGGTTTGATAATGATTTAGGGTTCATTCATTCATTAGAAATCCATAATAATTTAGTTTTAGTACAAAAATATAATTTAAAACCAGTTTTTACACTTTACTGAACATCTGCCACACTGTGGTTCGGACACTCTAACTAGCTCATCCGGGCACCCCCAGTCTGAACACTCCAATTGGTCCAGACATCAGAGTCTAGTGCCCAGTTCCCTGGTTTGTTTTCGTTGAAACCCTGTTCTAAATCACCCCCTAAATCACCATTTTAAGATTTAATCTCAACAATAACTTATATACAAATACTTAAACACATAAATCACATGTTCTTTCAACACTTAATCAAAGAATAATTCAAATATATACACGATATTCATACTTGTATGCATATATATATATATATATATAACCGCATTCATATATATATGTATATATGCATAAATCACATGATTGTCAACCAAAATCATGTATATGTATATATTCATATATACGTATATATACCAAAATCATCCTAACAACATTTAGAACACAAATATAAGTCCAATTTATCTCGAATTTGAAGAGAAAAGAAAAAAAAAAACCAAGAAAATCGATTAAGCTTCCAACCTTCAAACGCTAATTTCTCCTATCTCGGGCCAAACCACCAAAAATGGATATCACCACGATATTCACGATATCGAATACTAACCCGATCCGCCGACTTTTTACTCTAGATTGCACACTCTCTCTACCCCCCTCTCTCATCTCTCTCTTTTCTCTCTTCTCTTTGTGGCCTCTATGAGTTGAGCCAAAGAAGAAAAGAAAAGAAAAGAAAAAAGAAGGAAAAGGAAAACAAAAGAAAAGAAAATGAGCTGAGCCTTTGGCCCAGTTTTCCAACTAATTACTAACTCAGACCATGCCTAGTTCAAAAAAAAAATAAATAAATCAATTAAATCTCAAAATAGATATTTATTGGTTCAAAATAATACATAAATAGCCAAAAATATATACGGGTATTATAACAACTTTTGGTGTTTTACTAAACACTTAAAACAAAAAAAAAATTTGTTTTTATTTAATTTTTTATTTTTTTATCCTTCAAATGGGGTTGAGTGAAACTATAAATTCCTATTATTACATATAATTTGAATAGACATAATTATCTTTCATAAATAAATCTTTATAAAAATTGACACAAACACTTAAATTTAACTTGGTATAAGAGAATTAGAATAAAATTTATTTATATTTATAATTTTAGCAAATATATTAAAAATTAATTATTTTTATTTGTTTTGCTACATACCTAAAAATTGCCAAAAGTTACTTAATCATATTAAAAATATTATTTTATTTTATTTTCTAATTTAATCAAATAAAAAATTAATTATTTTAATTTTTTTATTCTCACACAACACACTAGCAAAAGCGAATTAGGTTGCCTAAAAAAAGTAAAAATAAAAATAATAACGCATTTGTTAATAATTACTTCTAGGGCACCTATTAAGAGCCAATAAAAATATAACACCTAGCAATAACATATGACAATTTGCTTATTTTTATTTTAATCCAAATAAGTTAAAAAGTTTAATAAATTTTATGGATTATAGAGTTTTAAGAAAGAATGCGTTACCTATATTAGCTGATAATTATTATTTTTTAAGATAAAGTTACAAAATTGCTCATATAAATAAATTTCTACTTCTATCGTACTTTGTGCAATCTTTATATTCTCGTACAAAATCATAATTTATTTAATAGAAGATAATCTTCACATAAGTAGTTTTATACTTTACATATTTATCATTTATTTTTGCAAATATTTTTTACTTGTAAAGTTGGAGTTTAATTTGATTTTGTGAGTTTGGTTCAGAGAAGAAAAATAGGTAATGTTGCAATTTTACCCTAAATAAAAAATTAACTTATCAATTAATGTAAATAACCTTATCTTTTTTGAGTCCTATAGGTTCATAAAATTTGTCAAACTTTTATCGATAGGTGTCATATTTTTACGGGCTCTCATCAGGTGCCTTAGGCACGCGTCAACAAGACTCAACTAATAACGTAACAAATCCATCAGACAATGGCCCTTTTTCCCGCAAACCGGGCAGCCCCCTTCCGAAAATTGTTCACCTTATTAATTTATAAATTTGCTCCCCTTCATCCTAAACAAAATGACGAATTGAAGCAACAGAATACCTCTCGAGTCGTGAGTCTTCTTGAATGCTGCGATGAAGTGAAGAATGGCAATATAAAGAGGGATTTGTCCAAATCCATCACTTGAAAAAGGAAATCGTTGAAATTAGGTCACTCAATGTCATTTTCCCGAATAGATCATTCGTTAAAGTCAACATTATATTCAGATAATAAAACATAATTTAAAAAAAAATGCTATTTTAAAAAGTATATCATTTAAAAGTTGACTTTAAATAATCATAAAAGTCTACATTTAAGTGAATATATTTTTTAGAACTGATAATTTTTGTTAGAAGATTTATTTTTATTATTTGAATACGCGATAAAAAATAAAAACTTAAAAAAAGACTTGTTCATAAAAATAATTTATTGACTGGATGATTTCGATAATTTTCTTTTTTTAAATGAGTGATTTGCACAAACCCCTCCAATAGAACTCTATAGCATTTTTTTTTTTAAACATAAAAACGTTCATTGGATATAGTGTTTTAAAAAAATTCTATATCAAATAGTATTTTTTATTTTTAAATTGTATATTAAGCACTAACAGAAATGCTATTTGAGATTTGACCAAATAAATTTAAGTAATCACCATTTCTCTAATTTTTCAACCTACCATCAGCGTTAAAAAAAAATAAAAAAATAAAATACATCAACTTTCTCTTAACATCAGGATAATTATACTTACAATCTCAATATTTAAAAATTATACTTATCTTTCTTATTTTAAAATATCATTAACAGTGACTTCTTTTCCATTAAATTAACTATTAAAACTTAATAGAAAGTATTAAAATAACCAAAATTTTGAATAATTTTTCTAGTTGTCACTCTCTTTTTCGTATTTGTTCAGTTTTTCTAACAAAAATTTCTAACAATATGTAAAAAAATAAAAATAAAAACAAAACATTTTTACGAAACATAATTGGAGATTTATGTCAAGAAAAATGATGAATAAGTGAGAAAGAGAGAGGGACGAAATATAAAAATTATTTAAAATTTTTGATTTTTTGACATTTTTTTAATAAATTTTTAATGATTTATTTAACAAAAACTGCCAATATTATAACATTTCAAAATGTAGTAGATAATTATAATTTTCAAATGTTTGAGGGTATAAATATAATTACTTAATTATTGAAGAGAGACGAGTATAAGTTAGCCAAAAAATTGAAAAAAAAAAAAAAAGAAGTCCAGTTGTTGGGACTCGCCCCTCATGCTCATGACACATGGCACGCCTCTTGCGCATGCTGGGGCACAGACCCACATCTGTGGGTCACTCCAGATCGCAGAGCGTACGCTCGGGAGACATAAAAATCGCAGAGATGTGAATTTGGGAAACCCTAGGGAGAGGAACTTTTCAGGGCTTTGGGTTACAAGTACAGGTACAATTTGAAGGTTAAAGGAATTGGCTGTGGGGTACACTTTATATTTTGATGGGTTTCGGATGTCAAGGTTAGCCATTTCTTACTGCTCACTGGCTATGTATTATATATATTGATGCACACATATATATATAGTTATCAGCAATTTATGCCCTTCACATTGTTTGGAGGAATCCCATGTGCTTTTGTTTCACGGAAGCAAAAATAGCAAATTTTCAGGCTGTCTACCCATTAATTAGTTTACTTGAGATTTGTTAGGCTTGTCGAATTGTTATTTACATATTGTGTTTGATGGTTGCTGAATGAGAATATTTTGGGAGAGTATATATGTTGAAGTTCAGAATTTGTTCTGGGTGCGAATTTTTATATTTGAATACATCAATAACCCAAGAAGCTGATCGGAAACGGGTAGAATTTCCGACTTTAGCAAGGCATAAACGAAGAATGGATAACAAATGTGGGCTTGATAGGACCGCTAGCGAATGCAAATCTAGAAAACCTTCTCAAATAATAAAATTTATTGATTCCAAGATGAATATCCAAAGCGGCTACTACAAGTATTTAAAACGTATACCCTAACCTTAAAATTAAAGTAGGAAAGTGCAAGAATTTCAAAATTACCAACAAAATCAAGATATTCGCAAAATCCTAAGAATTATTGACTTTTTTTTTTTCTTTTGGATGACTCAAGATATCCGGGTCAACTTATCTGTACTTTGACTAATTTCATATGAAACTATTTAGTGCAAGATTATCATTTTTTCAAAATTTTCATAATATTTGGTTTTAATATTAATGCAAGATTTACTTGACAAAAAACAAGATATTTGCCAGCCAAGAATGGTGCCTAAGGCATTTCCTGTGAGTCTTGAAATTAACATCAGGTAGGAGACTTGAACTACTCAGGGTTAAATGATTGACTTTCCAATCATTAGAGAATTGACGGAAACCAATTCCGAATTTTATTCTAGCTACTATTAACAAAATAAAAATTATTTAAAACCCACTAGAATATTTTTACAGGAAATTTTATCCTTGACCATTTCACTCTATCATGTTTCCTGCATCATGCATAGAAAGCCTTTACCATTGGTGGTATTGAAGACTATTCATTTGTTTGGGCTTACAATGCCACTCTTTTTATCCATGTGAGTGCCTTTTTGCAATTGAATTAGAGGAAAGTTGAGCACAGTTGCACTTGTTGTAATTCTGCAATTTGGGCCATCCATCGCGACTGTGCATGGTGGTCTTCTTTGAATCATAGTTATCAGAACTGGACCGATGGTTAAACCGATAAATGCATTGGTTCACCAGTTCAGTTGGTCTTATAATTTTTGTATAATAAATATAAAAGTTAAATAAAATATATGCATAAAAGAAGGATATTATAATTTAATATGATAAAATAATTAAGATTTTATAAATTATAACTAACTTGCCTAGGGTATTGAGCCTGAACCCATTTATGATTTGACAAGTCAAAGGAGGTCCACTCTACTAGCCAACTGTGTTACACGCCTGGGAAGCTTTGAACTCGAGACCTCTCTCTAGGGAGCCCCAGGCTCTGGTCAATTGAACTAAGTCGCTTGGTTAATATAAACTAGAAATCTAATAATATCAACATTATTAACAAAATAATTTTTTTAACTCCATTCGTACATATAATTATATGTTTTTCTTATATAATAATATAAAATTTGTATAATAATGTAGGGACATTAAAATGTAAGTATATTGTTTATATTTAGATTCTTTAACTATTAAAATTTCAGTCATCATGGCATAAATCGAG
The DNA here is from genome assembly GCA_019916065.1 of Vitellaria paradoxa. Lineage (NCBI taxonomy): Eukaryota > Viridiplantae > Streptophyta > Magnoliopsida > Ericales > Sapotaceae > Vitellaria > Vitellaria paradoxa. The sequence goes on from CM034238.1 coordinate 18,551,606, forward strand.
CAAATAATGATGAATGTACAAAAATCTTACAACTAACATGATATTAAATTTGTAAAAATAAATATAGAAGTAGAAAACAATGTTAATGAATTAAAGAAAGTAGTTTATTTTTCACGTTCTCTTGGGACAAGTATCACTATACATATGAGTGGTTCAACATGTATTTAATACATAATCTATCTTTTAAACCTGTTTATTTTTTAAGTTAGAATCCCAAACCCATCCCGTCTCAAACCTACTAAACATGATTAAGCACAATTAGACAGATTATGTAGAACTCGCTTTGATAAACCCGTTAAGTACTCAATTTAAAATAAAAAATAAAAAAATTAGTAAGTGGCAACAATGTTAAATTTATCAGACTGAACAAACTCATTGATCAGCCTTCAAATTTAATGCTTGACTCTATCCATTAGGACCATCACCTATATATATTTTTTTGCCAATTCCATCAAGAATATATCTACAATAGTGAAGAGAAGCAATTACAAAGGCACATATTTATGCCAAAAGTAATTAGTAAAATATTTTAATATCCAACTTCAGATAGTTCACAATAATGAATCAATGATAAATTCAACGACGAGATTTCAGAAGAAAAAATAAGAATATTAAGGAAGGGGGAGGAAGTTCCCTAGACTCAAGAATTTAAGCAAACTTATTTTAGGGAAAAAATTGTAATTATATAAATATATATTATATTATATTAAATAAGTACCCTACGGGTATTGGGTACTAGGTACCTTATAAATATAAATGTGTATCGAGCACTGGGTATAGGTATCTTACAAGCAAATCCTAACCCGTCTCAAATCCTAATTCATTGTGAGAGGGGATAGTGTGGAAGGCTAACATTTCCCTTTTATGAAATGCTTCAATAAATCTGTACCATCTGTTTGAATGATTGCACCCACCCTTCTCAAGTGTCCCCATTTTTATCCGTGAATTTCTTTTGCCATGTAAAGTACCAATCACTGTTCAATTTCACAAAACAGCCATTCCACTGGAAAATATAAAAATCAGAAACTAGTGCCAAAACTCTATACAAGAAAATTTGAACATTCGTAATACTAGCTTTTCTAGAGCTGTAAACCCATAAAAATAAAATTTAGCTGGGTTGGATGAGTTTGCAAATGACTTGGAACAGAACTATTCATTATCTAGTTGACAATTGGGACAAAGGACGGAGGATAGGGCCTTTAGAAGATTTCGATGTGAGCATAAAGGTGCTCTCTTTGAGAAAGTAGTAATGTGAATAAAGTGTTAGCATAAAGGTGCTCTCTTTGAGAAAGTAGTAATGTGAATAAAGTGTTCAAGCTGATTGTAGTTTTTAAATCATATACAAAATCACCAACTGTATTGCAAAACTGAAATGACAGTTGAAATTATTCCTTTCAAGCAGACCAAAACTTATGGTCAACTTTCTAGTACGATTGCTTAAGAAAAGAAGAATGGGGGCGATTGGAGGCGCAATTTTTAGAGAAAAAAAACAATCAACTTTTGATTTTTTAGTGTTTGGCAAACCATTAATTTTTGTTATTTTTCTGCTTTGCTATAGCAATTTCTCAACTCAAAAATTACTAAAATTTGTTAAAAGTTGCTAAAAATTGTCAAAATTGCCAAAAATTTTGCCAAACACCCAAAAGTTGCAAAAAATTACTAAAAGTTGTTACTTCCTTCACCAAACACATTAAAAATTATAATTAGCAACTTTTGGCAAAAAATACCAAAATTGCTAAAAATTATGCCTTCAAACGCCCCCTAAAAGCATAACTATTGCTGAGAAACACAGGATATAACTATTGCATATTTTATTGAGAATCTAAATTGGTTTAGCATAAACTACGGCAATATAGAAGCTTAGCTGACAAACTAGTAATTACTTTGTAAGTTTCTCTAATTATAATAAGTATAGGCAATTTATCTGGCAAGTTCTGGGTCTTTTTCAGGTTGTAGAAGCTATATATGACTTGAGAAGTTGTCAAACTGGGATGCACTTGACAATCCAACCAATAGGCCAAGACAGTGCTGCAATTGTAATACATGCCATCCACTGCTCCCAGTTCAGTCTCTCAGTATTAGCGAACCTTTTGAGGAGCTCCACCATTACCACCTGGAGAACCACTGTGATGCCAACAATCCCCAGAAACAGTTTGTTCTTCAGAATCCCTTTAAATATGTTCCTCTCCTCGAGCTTCCTTGCATTGAACTCATTGAAGACTTGGCAGAGAACAAAGCTATTGAAAATGATGGTATCTTTAACCTTTTCGCTCACACCAAATATAGACCCTCCCTTAAACTGCAGTATCAACAAAACTGTCACCTGGTACAAGGCCTGAGCAATAAGGTTCCTCCACATAACAGTGGTTATCAGTGGCTCAAATCGACCTACTGGAGGTTTTGTCAACAGAATGTTGGTAGGTTGATCAGTGGCCAACGCTAAAGCCCCCAAGGTATCCATTATGAGATTGACCCACAGAAGTTGGACTGCGGTTAATGGAACTTTGCCAGAGGATACCGCAGCAACAAAGTTGATGACAAGCGCGGCAACATTGACTGTGAGTTGGAATTGGATGAATTTCTGAATGTTGTTGTATACGCACCTTCCCCACCTCAAGACTGTCACCACAGAGTTGAAATTGTCATCCAATATGATTATATCCGAGCTCTCCTTTGCAACTTCTGTTCCTTGGATCCCCATCGAAAGCCCAATATTTGCTTCTTTTAGCGCTGGTGCATCGTTGGTTCCATCTCCCGTGACTGCTACCACGTGGCCTTTCTGCTTCAAGCACTCTACCATCAGGAGCTTGTCAAAAGGGGATGACCTGGCCATGACACGGATGGCATCCACCTTTTCCATCCGCTCTTCGTCTGATAAGTTTCTGAACTTTTCTCCCTCCACTACTGCTCCACTGTTGAAATCCTCATTTGGATTGAGAATCCCACACTCAATTGCTATAGCTTTTGCAGTGAACACATTATCCCCGGTGATCATTTTGACATTTACTCCGGCGCGTCTGCAAGATTCAACTGCTGTTTTAACACCTGGCCGGCATGGGTCCTTCAAACCCACTAGCGCTAGTAAGGTCAGTCCGGTTTCTTCAAACATTTGGTGATTATCTCTTCCACTCATTTCTGTTGCCATCTTATAGGCAAAGGCAATGCATCGCAAACTATTAGCTGCCATATCTTTAATAATTGTGCCAAGTCGTATCCTATCTTCATCACCCATAGCTATAGTCGTCCCGCTTCTGTCTTGATAACTTGAACACATTTCCAGTATCATCTCTGCTGCTCCCTTCCAGTGTGTTTCAACCGAATTCTTTCTGATGCTCCTTAGAACAACCCCACTCCGTTTCTTCTCCGAATTGAAAGCTTCAACATGAAGAATCTCAAAATCTGCTCTGAGCCGATCAACATCCATTCCTATATCGCACAAAGCCCAAGAGAGCAGTGCTTTCTCAGTCGGGCTACCGGAAATCTCTGGAATCGACGTTGATTCTGCTCTGTATACGCCACCAGTTGTATTCAGCCCAACGCCCCGTTGTAGCAATTCAAGAACATGGAGTGCTATATAATTCAACGCTGTTCCATCCTTCATACCTTCTTTTCCAAGCCAAAATTCTGTGACTTTCATCTGGTTGATCGTAAGGGTGCCTGTTTTGTCTGTGCAGATAGTTGTAGCGGAACCCATGGTCTCGCAGGCAGAGAGCTTCCGAACCATGGCATTATCAGCCATCATCCTCTTCATGGAGTAAGCCAGAGTGAGGGTGACGGCCAAAGGCAATCCTTCTGGAATGGCCACCACCACGATCGTGACTGCTGCGGCAACTATACGGATGACTTCATTCATCGCGTCGTTGACCTTCGTCTTGCTGCCATTGAATTCCTTCCTCCCAAATTCATTTTTCGTATTCCCAGTGAAATACCGGATCAGCATAACCACAAGAACAAGGAAAGCTACAGTCAAACCAACCTTGCCAATGTGAGAGGTCAGTTTGTTGAGTCGAGCTTGCAATGGGGTCTGCTCATCCAAGTCCCTGCTTATGGAGCTCATCATCTCACCCCAGGCAGTGTTCATCCCTACTGAAGTAACGATCATGTGTCCATACCCATCGGTGACTTTCGTACCGGACAGAAGAAATGGATTCCTTTCATCGTCGATCTCAACGTGTTCGCTTTCGCCAGTCATGCTAGACTCGTCCACCTTCAGCGAGTGGCCGTCCAAGAACAGCCCGTCCGCAGGTATCTGATCGCCGATCTTCAAGAACACAATGTCACCCACCACCACGTTGAAGATCGATGTGTATTGTCGCCGCCCATCTCTCACGACTTCCACTCTTATGTTGCTGCTCTCTTTCGAAAGCTTCTGGAACTGCCTGCTCTGGTTGAAGTTACTGACTGCGGATACGGCCACGACTAGAAAGACGGCGAAAACTATGCTCCCCCCATCGTACCACCCTTCTCCCAGGCCATGCTGCTTGATTCCAAAGCCGAGGGAGAAGAAAGCGCATACCAAGAGTATGATTATGGTGGTGTCCTTGAAGGCCTCGAGAACAAAGCCGAGAAAAGTTTTTGCCTGCGGCTTATGGTACTCATTCGAACCAAAAATGTCCCTCCGGCGTGCAAGATGATCCGGGTTGTTGCCCTTGATGCCATCCTTTTCGTCTGTTTCGAGAATGGCAGCCACAGCTTTGGCCCCTCCAAGTTGGCGAAGTTGTTCCAAGCTTTTATCCTTAACCATGTCGATCAGTGTCTTGTGATCAACATTGAGAGAGGGTAAGGGACCATGATCTGGGTGGTGGTTGTGAGTGTCGATATCAATGGCCACGTAGGAAGGGGAAGAGGAGCGCAGGATGGCCCCAGTGAGGAGTCGGGTGGAGTTGACGATGACAGCTTTCTTGTTGAGGGAAACAAGATAGTGGGTGATGTTGATGACAGCAGCGGCCGATCGCCACCGTCGTTTTGTGTCCATGTGGTGGTCTTTCACCATGGAAGACGTTTCATCAGAGTTGGTAGAGTCCATGGCAAGGAGAAAAAAAAAAAAAAAAAAAAAAGAAGGGTGCAAGGAAAAGCAGAAGAGTTGAGAGGAGTTTTTTGTTGCTGTGACGCTGTTGTCTCTGCGGCGTTGTTGTTTTGGCTTTTTATAGGTATGCAAGACGCTTACTTTCTGATTTCTTCGTTCACGCAAGGATTGCTTTGAAGTGGGATTTGAATCATTTTATTTTTTCATGGAAGGTGTTACGTTATTTCCTTTTTAATTATCTACATACACAATTTAGTTTCCAGCCTATTTCCTGGAAGTGGGACTGCGGGATTCTCGCCTTGCAGTTATTATCATATTTATAACCAAACAAAATTGGGTTAAAATTACTTAAGGCCCCAGATGAATAGGTTTTTGGCAGCTAGACCCCTTAAAAATTTGGCAGGAAGTAGCCGTTATCGTGGTCATTTTTTCCCGTTAGTTTGGATGATTTGACTAATCTAATTATGTGAAAAATAAAAAGTATTTTAAAAAAAATTAAAAAATAAAAAATACCCTGAAAATTCTAAGTTTGATCTTTCTTTTTTTTGGGGTAATTTCTAAACATGGTTTTTACATTTATAAAAAAAAAAAACTACATACTCATATTAAAAATAAATACAATAATATATAAGCTTATTTTAAATTACTAAAATTTGATTTTTTTTTTTTTTGGTTTGGAGTTTTGGGCATGATATTCATATATATAGACTAGAAAAACATTGCGCACTCATTCTAAAAAATAAAAATATTAATTTATAAACTTATTTTAGACTAATAAAATTAATTAATTTTGTTTTTTTTTTAAGTGTATTTGTGATTTTTCGTATGATCACATTGGTCAAATTATTCAAACTAATGAAAAGAAAAATAACAGCAATCGGTTTTGCTGCCAAAAACTCTGAACTCAAGGGTATAAATGTGGATCTAAAAGGCAAAAGTCCAAACCTAAAGGGGTCCAAACGTAAGGAAAAAAGGAATTAAATGAGGAGTGTGTTTCCTGGAAATTGACCTGGGTTGGTTCTGGTAGACGTGTTTGACGATATTTAATATTCTATTCTTCCCACGTAGACGTGTTTGACAGTTTTTGTGCGTCTTTCTATGTTGACGGGGGACGCGCTTGACTACGTAAAGCCGTTGCCTTGTTTAGCGGATTTTCAGAAAAATACACTACTATTTTTTTGGTAAGTCTTGATTACTTAAATGAAAGTTTTTGGAGAATATTTCCAGGCAATTTCTTCGAAAGACAACCATGGGGATAATAATTTCATATATATATATATATATATAAAGTGTCGTTTGGAGTTTCAAATTTTGGATTATTAACTAATTGGAATGTTTCCCGAAAAGAGTAAGAATTTGGTAAAAGTTGAAGATTTTTTTTTTTTTTTGGGTTGAGTAAAAAAAACAAGTTGAAGAAATTAAAAAAAAGGGGGAAATATAGAGATTTTTTGAGAAATTTGGAGCTCCAAATACAAACAATATTTAATTTAGTTTTATCATAATATTTAAGTCTCTCTCTTTTATATATATATACGCATTAGTGATTAAACCTGTACAATGCACGGATTTATCATATTATATATATATATATATATATATATATATTTTAAATTTTAATTAAATTTTACGCTAATAATCATTTAAAAAACAAATTTTATTAAATTATATGGAAAAAAGTAATTAAGTTGTTAAATAAAATTTAATTTATTTATAAATTACTTGTATAATTAATTTATTTTTACTAATTAAAATATCATATGATAAATAAATTATTATTATCACTTAATTATATTCATCGAGAATATTAATGACTTAAAATATTATGTTAAATTAGATGTGTAAAATGATAAAAATTTAAAAATTAATTCATTACATTATTTTTATTTTACTTTTTATTAATAAAATTTATTAATTTTAATTTTATTTGATCTAAATTACCAAATTAGAATGAGGTAACATAATGATAATATTTGAATTAAAATAAAACAAATTTAATATTATATTTTGTATATCGAATGAAAAAATTAAATAATAAGTCAAATTAGAGACTTTCCTTAAAGTATGACACATGAAAAATTAAAATTTTATGTATAGTAAAAAATATAATATAAATTTAATTAACAATTACATTAAAAAATAAAATAAAATTTAAAAAAATAGAATTTATATATTTGAATGGATGGATTAAAAAATAAACCAAAAATATATAAACAAAAAAAACTAGTGTAAAGAAATATTATCTAATAAAAATAAATATAGTAATATATCTGAGGGGAATATCAAATAAATTAGAAAAATAATTATAAAAAATGGGTTTCTACTGGAAATTTAGTATACAAAAAGTTTAAAATAATAAAAAATATAATAAAATCCAAAAAATTATGTCAACAATCCCATTAAAAAATACAATAAAAATTTTAAAAATTATACCTTGTATTTTTGAATAAACAAATTAAAAAATATAGCAAAGAGGGGCTTTTCCTATAATATACAATAAAAATTAAAATTTTATCAATAATGAAAAATATCATAAAATTTAAAAATTAATATTAACAATTACACTAAAAAATAGAATAAAATTTTAGAAATTCAAACCTTTTATATTTTAACAATTGCATTAAAAGATAGAATAAAATAAAAAAAAATCAAACCTCATGTATTTTATGAACTAATTAGAAAATAAGTCAAAAATAAATACATGAAAAAAAATAATTTTAATATAAAGGAATATCATTTAATAAATGTAAATATGGCAAACTCGTCTTCATTCTTAGGCACCGTTTGGTGTGCTAGAAAATAAAAAAAAAATTTGAAAAATTTTAAAAATCTCTAAAAGTTATTTATTTTCGTATCTCACTGCACGAATTATGAACTCACAACTTATCTCACTTTATTTCATTTTATCTCACTTTTTATCACTTTAAACACACCCTTAATAACCTAGATGAAACTAGTAAACAATCACTCTCATCTATGTTAACCTAATTTAATAAAATTTTAGCTTCTATACCTTTTTTTAACTTGTTATATGTATTAAAATTTTAAGTGAAATTTGTTCTATTTCAAATAGGAATATTACCTAATCTAATAAATATTAACATTTTAGTTTAAAAAAATTGTGAATAAGTGATAATTATGTACAATGCTAGTTTCTTTTATATTATTTAATTATAATTTAAAATAATTATAATTATAATTATAAATTGATGTAAATAAATTAAAATCTTTATTTAATAGGCTAATTTTTTTTTTTTGCATTATTTTGTTTGATAACAATAATGATAATAATTATTATTAAATATAATTTTTTTTACATTATTTTGTTCAATAATAATAATAATAATTACCAAAACCTTTATTTAATAGGGTAAATATTTTTTACATTATTTTAATAACAACAATAATATTTATTATGTTTTTAATAATAATTTATTAAAATATAGAAAAAATAAAATAAAAATAAGAAGTTATATGATAAATAATAGTGTAAATTATATAAAAATATCAAGTGATATGCACGAACATTCTAGTTTGAAGAAAATTAAAAATTGTAAATAAGTTGTAATTATGTAAATTATTAATTTCTTTATAATATAATTAAAATAATTATAACTAAGTGTTACGTGTTACAACTATATACGTGTTACAACTGTAACGCAAATTAGGTCATGTGTGACACAAGATAATACTGTAGCGCGAGTTAGGTCCTACGTGGCGCAATAACATTGTCAGACTTACTTTATATATATATATATATATAATATTTTTTTTATAAATAAGATAAAAAAAATATAAACAAGAAGTTATATGATAAATAGAGATGCAAATTAAATAAAAATACCAAGTTTAAATTATGATAAAAATAAAGATAGAAGTATAGATTAAATAGAAGTAGTAATTATGTAAAATAATAATTTGTTTATAAGATAATTAAGATAATAATAATTAAGTGTCACATGTCACAATCATACACATGTTATAACAATTGTACAAGTTAGATCTTACGTGACGCAAGATAGTTATAATTAGGTATCACATGTCACAATTGTAGCACCAGTTAGGTCTTACGTGACGTAACAACGTTGTTAGACTCTATTTTTTATATATACAACAAGGAGGTTCTCTTATTTGACTTATTTTTCAATTTATTCATTCAAATATAAAAATATAATTTATAAAATTGATTATATTTTTATTTAATGTGATTTTTAATGCAACTTTTTAGATTTTAATAAAATTTTCATTGTTCTTAAAATTTTTAATTTTTTGTGCACTTAAAACTGGAATTTTATTTTAATTCTATCTTATTTTATAATTATCGATTAGAATTCTATTTAATTAAGGACCATCATAAATCTAATTCTATTTAACAAAAGTAATTTTATGTAAATTAAAACTTTTATCTATTTGAAATTTTTAAAACTTATCTCTTTCATTATCTATATTGATTATTATATTAATTTTTAAATTATTACGTGAAAATCAAAAAATTAGAATTTAATTTATATAAAAATTAAATAGTAAATGATAATTTTATGATCTTATTAAATGTAATTTCATGAATTTATTTTAAATTTTAATGAAACATTTTATTTAGACAGCAAAAATGCATTGTTTTAAAATATATTTTCATTAAATATAATTTTATGAATTATTTTAAATTTTAGTTATACATTATATTTAAATAGCTAGAATGCATAATTTTAAAATATATTTCGTTAAATATAATTTTATAAATTTAAAATATAAAATTATGAATTATAACATTAAATATATATATTTTTAATCCAAATCTATTTAAATGTATTATAAATTTTTATCTGATTTATCATTTATTCTAATTGTAATTTATCATAACGTTTATCGTAATATAAATGTAATTTATTAAATAAAATAAAAAGTAAATTATTATTTGATAGTATAAACTTTTAGAGTTATAAATAATTTTATGATTCTTGTATTTTTTATTTTAATGATAATTAAATTATTTTATTATATAAATTTAAAATTATAATTCAAATCAAATATTATCATCATCTTATCTCATTCTATATTGACAATTGAGATCAAATAAAAATAAAAATAATAAATTTTATTAATAAAAAGGAAAATAAAATAATGTAATAAATTAATTTTTAAATTTTATTATTTTATATATCTAATTTAATATAATATTTAAGTCATTTATATTTTTGATGAATATAATTAAGTGATAATAATAATTTATTTATCATGTGATATTTTAATTAATAAAAATAAATTAATTATACGTGTAATTTATTAATTAATTAAATCTTTATTTAATAGCTTAATAATTTTTTGCATGTAATTTTATAAAAATATTTTTAAGTGATTATTAACATAAAGTTTAATTAAAAATTAAAATAAATATATAATATGTTAAATCTGTGCATCACACGAGTTTAATCACTAGTACATTTTATACAATATTAAGGTAATAATAAAAATTATATGATCATCATTGTGATTCAAAAATAATTTGCCTACTTCTCCTTGTTTATGGTCATCTAAATATATTAGTTAATGATAGAATTTAAATAGACATGAATTAATAAGATTTTTAATTCAAAAAAATTTATTAGGATTTATTTAATTGATAAAATTTAATTACTGTTAAAATTAATCAATGAACACTATTGTTTGAATAAAATTGTGAATAAGTGGTAATTATATACAATACTAAAATTTTTAAATTATATAATTATAATTATAATTATAAATAAGTGTTAATAAATTAAATTTATTATGTTTTAATTTTTTTGTATTATTTTGTTTAATAATAATAATATTTATTATTTTTAAATAATAATTTATTAAAAATACAAAAATAAAAATGAGAAGTTATATGATAAATAGAAGTGTAGGTTAAATAAAATGAATAATTGATAATTATGTATAATATTAATTCTTTTTAGATTATCTAATTATAAATTAAAATAATTATGTTTGAAATTATCATATAAATAAAATTCTTTCAGATAATTATAAGTAGATGGCATGTGTCAAGTTAAGTCTTACATGACGTAGCGGTATTAGTAAACTCTACTTTATATATATTTAATATGATATTTATGTTAATAAATTTAAATCTCTATTTAATAAGTTAATTATTTTGTTTAATAATAATAGTAATAATATTTATTTTTAAAACCTTTATTTAATAGGATAAATATTTTTTGCATTATTTATTTAATAACAATAATAATATTTATTATGTTTTAAATAATAAATTATTAAAATATAGAAAAAATAAAAATAAGAATATGTTTTAAATAAAAATAAAAATAAAAAATAAGAATTTATATGATAAATAGAGGTGTTGATTAAATAAAAATATCAAGTGATATTTATAAACATTTTAGTTTGAATAAAATTAAAAATTATGAATAAGTAATACTTATATAAAATACTAATTTTTTTATAAGATAATTAAGATAATTAAAATTAAGTGTCGCGTGTCACAACTACACAGGTGTCAAAATTGTAACACAAGTTAGATCTTATATGTCGTAAAATAGTTATAATTAGGTGTCACGTATCATAACTGTAGCGTAAATTAAGTTTTACGTGGCGTAGCGGTATTGCCAAACTTTACTTTATATTTATATAATAAAATATAGCTATTGATTAGACATCTATATATGTGGCACTCAGACAGGGAGGGGAGCTTTGGTGGACTTGGGGGGTAGGGTGTTGGCACTGTGGTTGCGTTAAGTTAGAAGGGAAAAGTTTTTATGTATTATATTTAAATAAATATATTTAAATTTGTTAGAAAAATATATTTAAAAAAATATAACATTTGTAATAAATAATAATAAAATTGCATACATTTATTCTAAAAAAAATCACAAATCAAATCAAGTCTTTTCCCACTAGGTGGGTCTAAAAAATATATATATATATTTAAACTTTATTAAAAAAGTTAAATTTTAAATGCATACATTTTTTTGTGTCATTTATATAATAAGAAAAATTTAAAATTTTGAATTTGAGATATTTTTAACAGTTGGATTTGCTTAATGGACTTGATTGTTTTTCTTTTTCTCCTACTTTTCTCATATTTTTTGAATAATTTTTACATAAAAATATTTTAAAAAATATGATAATAGTTATCATAAATAAAAAATGTGATAAACACTATACGGATACATTAATATCTTTCGATTAGTGATTTTTATTTTTATAATTTATTTTTACACTTTTTCATGTAAATTTATTTTATAAATTTAAATTTGAATTATTTACACGTTAAATTATATTTTTTTGTACCTTTAAGCACAAGCAATTGCTAGTTGATATAAAAAAACACAACTTTTGAATTTGAAATTTGAAATTCAAATAAATAAATAAATATATATATATATATGTATATGTATATTATATTTTGTAAAATTATACATATATATTATATATTTTGTAAAATTATACAAATTATACATTTATATTATCTATTATTATTAAATAATATACAGGTACCTATTAGACAAAGTCAACTTATTTTTTATTTAAAAAATTATATTTAAATTTTAAATTTTTAAAATTTTGTTAAAAATAAATATTTTAATTAAAATTTTAATTTTAATGTGCTTAAAACTTAAATTTTATATATATAGGCTTTTACACTATATATGTTATTTATATAATAAGAAAGTTTAAAATTTTAAACTTGAGATATTTTTAACTGTTAAATTTGCTAAATGGTCAGGATTATTTTTTCTTTTTCTCTCACTTCTCTCATATTTTTTAATATTTTTTATATAAAAGATATCATTTATATAATAAGGAAATTTAAAATTTTGAATTTGAGATATTTTCAACTGTTAAATTTGTTAAATGGCTAGAATATTTTTCTTTTTCTCTTACTTTTCTCATATGTTTTTGAATAATTTTTATATAAAAAATTTTAAATTAATATTTTAAAAAATTTGATAATATTTGTAATAAATATTCTCATAGGTCCCATCAACAACAATGCAATCTCGAATATAAATTGACTTTGAAATCCACCACCCCCAGGTTACACAAAGGAGAATACGAACATTTCAATAGAAGTAAAATTCTGTAACAGACCATCTATCAATCTTAACTCAGTTTCGAGTGGCTATTTATTAATCTCGCTGGATCACCTGTAATATAGATAGAGTAAATTAACCAGCCCATTAGATAGTACCATGCAAGGGTGTGCTAATGGATATGCTCAAACATGTAATATAACTCACAACCATAGCAGTCAAGCATAATATAAAATGCACATGTCATGTTATGTAATGCAAACATCATATAAAAATGCATATATGATGTACTGTAGTTATCCAATCTTTATCTACTTAAACCTCATCCATAGTTAAGACCAGACTCAGGTTACTCTTGCTTGAACTGTCTATGTATCCCACCTCGGGAATCAGGTCATCGTAGTTCCTACTTATATTCCTTATTTCATAACCAAACTCATGATTAATGTAATAATCATTACATCTCATCAACAGACATAACAATCACATTATCTCAATACATATATAAATCGAATGGAGAATCGTACTACACTCCCATTCGTGTAACCTGGTCCGTCTGCTAAAGAACCATGTTACACCCCTAGTCAGGCATCCTCTCATCTCAAGCAAGGTCCGGCTACAATTCGGAGAAAATCCCATAATATCTCACTTCAATATTAATGCCCAACTCCAAATGATTAATCTTTAGTTATATATATATCGACTGGGAATCATCTGGTACTTTCAAAATCTCATTTTCTCATTTTTTTCAAATCGCGAACCCAGTCTATATATATAACTCATGACTCGACACGTCACAATATAAATTTGACACTCTCAGTCAATTAATAATTATATTTCAAACCGGATGATATAACCCTAGCCCAGTACATATAATATGCTCAATCATGCATAACAATTTCCTTTAGTAATTCATAGCATTAAACAAAGCATGCTATATTCTATCCTCCATCATATCTCATACAATTCAATCCTGCAAAGTATTCTTTTCCATAATTCTCAAATAAATCAAAGCATACTTTAAATTCCCAAAATTTACATTATTCTAATATCTTTTAATTATGTAATGTCAAAATATAACATTTCATAACTCTAGGGGCAACATTATTATTTTCCTCCAACCCTCTAGGGGTAAAATCATATTTTTCCAAAATATTAGGGGCTATTTCATAATATTTGAAAACTTTAGGGGTTATTATGTAATTATCCAAACTTTTAGAGGTCAATATGTAATTACCCAAACTTTTAGGTGTCAATATGTAATTATTCAACTTTAGGGGTGGAATGGTAATATCCAAAAATTTTGGAGCCACTTCATGTAATATCCCAAAATATTTTTCCATTCCCCCCAGTCAGCTTCCCAGCGCCCCCGGTTTCCATTTTCGGCTTGAATCCATATTATCAGTCTAAATTTTATCATTTCTATGCAGATTAAATATATAAAATTTATCCAAAAATTCTCACATACCATTTGTATAATTATCATGACTCAAAAATCTAGAAAGTTTTAACAAATATACGCATATATATACACACACCTGTATATATATATATATATATATATATACACATATACACATCTCACAAAATTTTACTAAATCAGCATATAAATATACCAAAATGATCATTACAACGTCTAGAACACAAATATAGGTTCTATTTACCTTATATCTGAAAAGAAAAGGAGAAATAAAGAGATTTAATTTAGGCAACAATTTTTTCGACGTCGATTTCTCCCACTTCAAGTAAAATCAGGCGAAACGAATACTGTCACAGCGTTCATGGCGTCGAAAACTATCCGAATTTACCTTCTTTCCTTTCTAGATCCCTCTCTCTCTTCCCTCTCTTTCCCTCTATCTCTCTCTCCTCTCCCTTCCCATTTTCTTCTTCTTTTTTCTTTCTGCCCAGCAAACCCGTGGGGGCCAAGAAAGCCAAAAAGAAGAAAAAAAAAAAAAAAAAAAAAGAAAAGGAAAGGAAGAAAAGAAAAAAAGAGACAAGGTTGGACCTCTTGTCACAATTATCTAACATAATACCATTTTGAGTTAAATTCAATCAAAGGAAAAATAAAATAAATAATTCAACCTCATTTTAAATTGTTTTTTCAAAATAATACATAAATTATCAAATTTAAATACTGGGTATTACAGTTAAATTTATTAAATGGCCAAAATTATTTTTTTTTCTTTCACTCTTCTCATATGTTTTTTGAATAATTTTTATATAAAAAATTTTAAATTAATATTTTAAAAAATATGATAATATTTATAATAAATAATAAAATTTTATACCTTAATCTCTTTTGATTAATAGTTTTTATTTTTATAAGTTATTTTTATACTTTTTTATGTAAGCTTATTTTATAAATTTAAATTTGAGTTATTTACACGTCATATTATATTTTTGTGTCTTTTGATACGGACAATTGCTAGTATGTCTATATGGAGTGTTTAGTTCGCAAAAGTTTAGATAAAAATATAATATAAGTATAAAAATTTGATATAAAAATGATATATAATAAAATTTAATAAAAAATAAAAAATTAATAAAAATTAATAAATTTTAATTAATTTTAACCAATTAAACATTTCTTATATGTATTGTATGTATGTGTATGTGTATATATATATGCATATATATAAATAGATCAATCCAATCCGGGTTTACGGGTTGTGTGGCGGAGGAGGAGATTCCAGTTCTTCGTTTCTTTCTTGGGGCCTTGACTCTTTCTCGTATGACAGGGACCCACTTGTATATATAATATGATATGATATGTAGCGTTTTTCTTCACCATTAAGCAGGCTATTATATATTCCAATTTAATTAAGGTATTATTTTTGTTAAATCAATAATTGTTCTCAAATTTAATTAATCTAATTAAAAAAAAAAGGAAGATGAAAAATATATACAAAATAGTGCTTATGATAATAAGTGAATATATAGTAGAATGACATATGTATAATGTATTTCATGGCTTCAGTTGATTCAGTTTCACGATATAGTAATGAAAGAATTAATGATGTATTAATTTCATGAATTGGAAAAATAAAATTTAGTCAAATAAAGGAAACCTGAAACGGTAAAAGTGCGAACAAGAATTGAGAAAGAGGGATGTACATTACTTAATTGACTGTGAGATTATGTTTGAAACGTGGGAATAAAATGAAATAGAATAAGAGATGAGAATGAAATGCAAATGGGAGTGGAATGATATGCAAGTGGGAGTGAAATGAAAATAGTTATTTAATTCATTTGTTTGGTTGCCAATATGAAAACAATGAAAATGGAATAGACGCTCAAAATTTCATAACTTAGATTACATATTTTAAATATAATGAAATATAATAAAAATTAATGACATTGATTTTTTAAAAAATATAAAATAACTTCATTTTCATATCACAAATTTGAGTTAAAAAGGACTCAAGGGTAAAATGGTCATTTTACAATTAAGTTTGAATTGGAGCAAAATTTTTTTAACTATTAAGAAACATGTCAATAAATATTTTTTACTCTTTTGATATGCCTAACTACAAATTTGGCCGGAAAACAGATCTAGGGGTAAAATAGTTATTTTATAATCTAAATTTGGATTGGGTTAAAATTTGTTTAACTATTAAAAAATATGTCAATGATATTTTTTTTAGCCTTTTGGACAGTTTATAATGCAAATTTGGACAAAAAATAGCCTAGGGATAAAATTGTCATTTTATGATTTGAGTTTAAATTGAGATGAAATTTTATTAGTTATTAAGAAATACATTAATAAATATTTTTTAGTCTTATGAGAAGCCCAAAATACAAATTTGAGCAAAAAATGAACGAAGATGTAAAATAATCATTTTACAACCCGAGTTTAGATCGGATCAAAATTTACTTTGTTATTAAGTGATATTAATGAATTTTTTAAAACCTTTCAGAAGCTCGAAATACGAATGAAAAAAAAAAAAAAGATCTAGCTGTAAAACAATCATTTTACAGCTGAAGTTCGAATTTAGTTTGAAAATAATTTAGGTTAAGGGGTAAAATGGTCATTTTACAACCTAAGAAAATAACTGAGAGAAATTTGTTATTGCAAAATAGTTGTTTATTTTTTATTTTTATTTTTTTAATTTTTGAATCAAATTTTGATTACAGTAGAATGACTATTTCATCATTTAAATTGTGGAATACACTTTCCCATTTAATGTGGGATAGCTATTATCATGGATAGTATTCTAATTTAATTTTTTGATGTCAAACATGAGAATAGATTAAAGTAGGAATAAATTCCATTTCATTTCATTATCACATGGCAAACAAAGCCTAAACATATTAAGATTTTCCCAAAAACAAGGGGGGTAAAGTAGAAGAATTTTTCATCCATGTTTAGCTAAACGTATGTAAATTTCAAGCTATTTAATATTATAATAATATTTTTTATTTTACAACATTTAACTACAACCACAATTCAAAGTAAATATTTATATCTAAAACTAAAAAAATATTTTTTTCTCTTCCATTCTTATTCATTCCAATTGTATGTGGTATCCGTTCTTCATTCTCTCTTCTTTCCTCCTATTTTTATTTACAAAAATTATTATTATTATTATTATTTTAGTCTCACATCACTAGATGATTACAACTTTAATTTTTTTTTTGTATATAAAATCATTACAGTTGTATATATAATTTTAATAGATGTGAAATGAACTTATAGGTCTGTTTGCTTATTAATTCACTGTGGATATAAAATTTACATATTTAATATGGATTAGAAATTAAATTAAAAACACAAAGAAAAATACTTAAATAATAATTAGACTTCAAAAAAGTTTAAAAATTATTTTTCTTAAATAATAACTCTTAAATATTTTTTAATTTAAAAATATAAAAAAATGCCTAGTGTTAATTAAACTTGGGAGTAATTTTTTTTAAATTCTAATTTTAAATTTAAATTGATCACGTTAATCATATTTTTATTAATACATTACAACTTATCATTAATAATAGTGTTTTTAATTTGAATTATTTTTATAAAATCAATTGATATGGCATTCTCCATGTTCACCGCTTCACTTGTTTTTACTTTTACAAAAATTTTTAAATAAAATTAAACATGGAATAATTTTTTTTCCTAACTTCTAATTATAAGTTTAAATTGGTCACCTTGATTATATATCTTTATAAAACAAAACAAATAATTAATAATGATGTTTTTAATTTCAGTTATTTTTATACAACCAATCAAAAAATTATTATCAAATGTTATGTGATATTCTCTTTATTCACTATTCTACTTTTTTTATTTTTATAAATCTTTAAATAAAATACCCTCTTTTCATTTTTCAATATTTTTTATTCTTATTCATAAAACATTTACTTCCTTTTACCCCACATTAATTAGTAGATAACCACAATTTCACTTGTGTTTTGTGTGTGTGTGTGTTATAAAATGAACTCATGGATTCCTTAAATAGACCCTACATATTGGTTCATACTCCTAAATTTGTATATGAAGTCAACAATGTAATTTGCATTTTAACATGTCGAATAAAAAAATATTTGAATTAAACAGGTGTCTGGTAGGTATTTTTAACCGATTATCATCTTTTAATCTATCGGATAATCGGATATAAATAAGTACCCATAACCTTCAAATATGAGACGGTTAATTAAGTAATTAATAAATTTAAGTAGTCGATAATTTGGGTAAGTAATTGAGTAATTTGAATGAATAATTGGGTAATACCTATTGAAAATCCAATAAATGAATAATTAGTGTGAGTAATTTGAATAGTAATCAAGTAATACCTGTCAAGCATTCTATAATTGGGGTAATCGGAGAAAATTTAACTAATATTCGTTAGATATACCATATATATTATCCTAAACTTAAACCTGATCAGTATTTTTTTATTATTGTGTCCCGACCGATCTCATTACCGGTAAAATTTAAAAACACCCGCAGTTGTTAGATGGGACAAAATGGGTATCCATCGTTAACGTTTTAAAATTGCACTAGTAGAAAGTGTGCAACTAGCGACCGCCTAAGACGGTCGCTAAATGTCTAATAGCGGTCGCTAAACGTATTAGCGACGGCATAGCGACCGCGTCAAACGAGTCGCATTTGCTTCGTCGCTAATAATTATTAGCGACCGCTAGGACGGTCGCTAAATTATTTGCGACCGCTCCTGCGACCGCTCGAGTTCAGACGTATGGATAATAGCGACCGCTCATAACGGTCGCTAATACTGCAAAAGGCGGTCGCTAGTTGTTTGGCGCGAACAAATAGCGACCGTAGGTAGCGGTCGCTAAATAGGGAACAGCGGTCGCACTAAGTTTCGCGCGGGAGCCATGACCATTTGTATTAGCGACCGGAATATGACTATTAGCGGCCGCCATAGGCGGTCGCTATTTGTAAGTAATTTTTTTTTTTAAAAAGATTTAAATTATTTAAAAATCTCAATAATTATAATTTAAATTTTGCTATAATAAGATCTCAATAATTTGTTTTACAAATCAAATTATTTAAAAAATAATTTAATAATAATTTATTTTTTATTTATAATGATTATTTATTTAATAGTTATTAATTATTTATAACAACTATTATATTTAATTACTTATCTATAAATATTTATATTATATTTAATTTATTAAATTACACATAGAATTAATGAAATTTTTCATAAAATTTGTAAAAAAAAAAAAACGTATCTCCTAATTATGATTATATATACAAACATAATATCAAATTAGATTACAATTAAAATAAAATTTTATTATATACAAATGTTCAAAATACAAAAACAAATATATATATAAATGTACTGATCAAAATATATACAAATAGATCCTAATCAGTCCAGGAGGGCCATCCGCCATCATCCGGGTCCTACAATGAAATAATAATGAAATTATAACGTGATAATTAAGAAGACATGAATAAATAAATTTATATAATTTTAATGAGTAATAGTAACGAGAAATAAAATTTTTAACCTGAGGAGGAGGAGGAGGTGGATGGCTCTGACTCTGAGAGAGGCGCCGCTCCATCTCAGCCATCATCTCGGCCCGAAGTGCTGCCTCTCGCGCGTCCATCTCAGCTCGAAAGGTCTGCAGCAGATCTTGATCGCGACGTCTGGCCTGAGAAGATGATTCTGCTCGTGCAACGGATCGGCGTGGAATACCTGCACCCCGCGTAAGCGTGTATCCATGACCATCGCGTCCGATAATGGAGAAAAATATCTCGTCCCTCCTCTCTTCGGACTCCCTCTCATCTGGCGACAGCTCGTCTAAACGTGCATTAAACTGCGCCTAATGCAAACAAGCCGAAATAGAAAAAACAAGATAACTAACTATATTATTTAAAGAAAAAATTAAATTATAAATTATATGTTGATTGGACAAAATATTAAAATTTGTTACCTGTATAGCCTGAACCTCCGGCGAATCAGTACGTCGAGTCGCCAACCACATGGACATCCGATCTGTCCTCAGGCCCTCCTCTGTCCTCTGTTGAAAGGTAAATTATATGTTAATAATTTACTATCATTAAAAAAGATAAATAAAGAAGTTGCTATTAGCGTGATAAGCTCACGTTTTTACCTCGTGGCGAACCTGAGAAAAGTGTCGAGTCCCCTCCTTGTGCCCCGGCCCCTGCAGTCCTCGATTTCGCGAGTTCCTTTGGGCCTCCGCCTATTTTAAGTTTTTTTCGATTACTTTTTGTAATTTACGCTTGATAACGTCAAAACTTAAGGAAAAATAATTAACTCGCAATCATCTCACCTGTGCCTCGGGACTCGACCAATACCTGACGAGCTCAGCCCACTGGTGGGGAAGAACGCCCGGTGGGACCCGCTGGAGGATGTCAGGGTCATTCTCATGACCTTTCCAGTATTTATCTTTAATCCTATTTTTATGATCCTTCCACATCTTCCGACACTTAGCGAACATAACGTCCCGGAAGTCTGGAGGAACATCAACTACATTGGCCTAAAAATGACAAATTGTAGAATATTATTTGTTACAAGTTTCAGCACATAAACAACGTACAATTAGATAAATAAAATTTTCATACCTGTACCTCGGTCCATAGACCCTCGAACGTAGAATCTGGAAAACGATCCCACTCGAGGGTGGTCAATGGGAATATGATCGGATTCCAGACCAAATGTCCGAGCTGTGAAATCAAAGACCGTCCATCCTTCTCAATCGGATGGGGCGTGTCATCCCACTGAACGGTCATCCACTGAGATCCACAGTTCCACTGCGGCAATCCCTTCGAGGGCCCTCTGCCAGACCTCGAAAGCCTACTCGGAGTGGGAGAATCTGTTTCAAACAAATTGTTACATGATAAAACAACAGAATATACCTACTGTTGTTGGATAAGATACATTCCGAAATTAAAGAACTTTACCTGCATCTGTGTCAGTCACTGAAGGTCGCGTGGACATAGGGGGTGAAGGTGGGACAGCATCTGCTGAGCTACTCCCAGCACAGGATAGCCCCAGACGCTCAGCCATCGTCCTAGGACCAGTCCTCTTCCTAGAACGTCCGAACATGGCTACCTAACTGTTCACAATTTAAACTTATTATAATTTCAAATATAAAGGAAAAAAAAATTTAAAATCTACCTTGTTCGGATAGAAAAGTACACAACCGTGTATTAAGTATGTAAATCAACCGTATCTCCTTCAACCGTGTCCCTAACCCAATTAACATCTTCATCACGTTGGACAATTGCATCTTGGTCAAGAGCTTGTTGGGCGAATGGATCAATATCAGGCTCATCGCAGTCGATTTGGTATACCCCTCTCCTTGACATTTTAACTGCAACTTGCCAGTTGGGATCAGCTCGATCGCCAACATAGTAAACTTGCTCTGCCATGGATGCCAGTATGTATGGTTCAGCTTCTATTTGTACATCTCGATGTAACAAATTGTTTAAATTGACCAATTTAAATTGGTACTTATCAGCTTTAACCCCGCGAATTGGATCAGCCCAAACACACTTGAATAATAAATATCTTAAACCACGATTGTAAACGATTTCAATAATGTCATTCAGTTGGCCATAATAGTAACCACCGTCAATAGATGGACAACCGATGCCACTATTTTGTGTTGCTCGCCTATCATCTACTTCCTTGATGCGAAATCGAAACCCATTGATGTCACAAGCTGTGAAACGTCGAGCTGTCGTGTAAGGACCATCAGCCAACTGTTTTATTTCATCGGTCAAAATAGAATCCGTAGTACTTCGTAAATTGTATACCTATGAAATGTAAATTATCATGAGTTAATTAAACACAAATTAATTGTGATGTGAAAATCATATAAAAACATATGAAAATATTTAACACGTACGTAGTTCTTAAACCAGTCATGAAAACATTGATAATGGGACATTCGAATTTGATTGTCTGTTGCACGAGGCATGTTCTGTTTCAGCTCGTTTATGTGTCTCCTGCAATGCAAATCAAACAGGATTGAGAATAATCACGATTTTTATTACAAATATGATGTAATTAACTTTCTTTATTACGATAACGTGACTTACTGGGTCAATGGCACAACTGATTGGGTGTTGAAGAGCACGAACCGATGAGCTTGGATCCACTCGATATGGTTGAGATCAAATGACGTGCCTTCCCCAATAGGGCCTTCATTTATCCGCTCCGACTTGCTAAAAGTCGTTTGGACATCATCGTTTAGATATGCCGCACAAAAATTTATGCACTCATCCATCAAATATCCTTTCGATATGGATGCCTCGGGTCGAGCTTTGTTCCGCACATATCTCTTCAATGTGTTCATATATCGCTCGATCGGATACATCCACCTAAATTGGACAGGGCCACCAAGCCGGGCTTCTTCAGTTAGGTGTATAGTCAAGTGAACCATTACATCAAAAAATGCCGGCGGAAAAATTTTCTCTAGATGACACAGTGTCAAAGCAATCCTGTCCTGCAGACCCTTTAAATCTTCTGTACGGATTACTCTGTAACACAACTGCCTGAAGAAATTACTGAGCTCGATCAACGGCTGCATAACATTGTTAGGCAAACATGTCCTTACTGCTATAGGCAACAATTGTTGAAGCAGGACGTGGTTGTCATGACTTTTCAAACCCTGTAACGTCCGTTCGCTCATGTTGACTCGCTTCGAAATATTCGAGCAATATCCATCAGGTACCTTCACGTCTTTCAGAATTAAGAAGAACGCATCCTTCTCCTCCTTGCTCATGGTGTACTGTGCAGGTGGCATGTATGCCCTGTTGGACTCTCCCGGCTGCAAGTGCAATGGAGTTCTCAATCCCATCTCCTGCAAATCACGTCGAGCATTAGCATTATCCTTTGATTTCCCCTTAACACCAAGGATCGTCCACAATATATTATCGCAAACATTCTTCTCAATGTGCATGACATCCAAGTTGTGCCTGAGTAAGTTGTCTTTCCAGTAGGGCAACTCATAGAAAATACTTTTCTTCTTCCAATTATGGGTTCGGTTCCTATTTGGACCAGAAATAGATGGTAGCGGGGGGGTTAACAGATCCTGAAAGTCATATACTGTTCGAATTTGCTCCCGCTCCATCTGGGCCAGCAATTCGACCCCGGTCATTGCTCGTGGTGCCGGACCGAACTCCCGAGTGCCGTCAAACGAGACTCTGTCCTTCCTAAACCTATGCAACGGAGGTAGGAAGCGTCTATGACCCATGTACGCCCACTTTCTACCATACTTTAGCCAAGTTGACTTCTTGCTCTGACTGCAACAAGGACATGCGAACTCTCCTTTCGTGCTCCAACCAGATAAGTTGGCGTACGCCGGAAAGTCGTTAATTGTCCATAGTAATGCTACCCGTAGTTTAAACATTTCATTTCTTGTTGAGTCAAATGTCATCACACCATCAGTCCATAATTCATTAAGCTCTTCAATCAATGGTTGCATATAAACATCTATTTATCCCCGGGACCCTTAGGTCCGTCAATCAATGTCGATAGGATGACAAAAGGTTGCCTCATGCACAGCCAAGGTGGAAGATTATATGGAAGTAGCAGTATAGGCCACGTACTGTGAGTTGCCCCAGTCATGCCTGAAAATGGGTTAAATCCATCAGCCGCCAAACCAAGCCGTACACTGCGCGAATCGACAGCGAAATCAGGGTGTCTTCTATCAAAATCCTTCCACGCCGGAGAGTTTGTTGGATGGGATAAGTTCCCATGATCCCCCTGTTCTCGGCATGCCAAGTCATTAGTTTAGAGATCTTAGATGACATGAAAAATCTCTTCAATCGTGGCTTAAGTGGAAAGTAGCGCACTTGCTTTGCAGCCACAAGCTTACCACGATTTGAACTACCCAAACGATTCTGCCGAGTTTGGATAGTACCAACATTCTTCCATCTCGAAACACCACACACGGTACACGAATCGAGGTTGCCATTCTCATTCCGAAACAACATGCAACTATTGGGACATGCATCCAGAGTTTCGTATGTGAATCCCAGATTCTCAGTTAACTTGCGTGCCTGGTAGTACGATTCTGCAAGCTTAGCTCCCGCTGGTAAAACCCTACGGAGTAACTGTAGTAGCATGTCAAATGACGTATCTGACCAGTGATTCAACGCCTTCAAATGTAACAACTCAACGGTAAATGACAATTTACTGAACTCCTGACATCCAGGATATAATTCTGTCTGCGCATCATCGAGTATTTCAAAATATCTCAATGACTCATCATCTGCACCCGAGCAGGGAGTAGTTCCACCCGTCAGATTAATACCGGCACCGTTGTCTTCATGTGTCAATCCACATGCGATATCAGCTAGCATCGCGAGCATTGGATCAGCTTCCTCTGCAACCTCGGCCTCCACCTCAACGGTTTCTTTCGGACGAGAGGCGGTATACTCTTCCCCATGGAGAGTCCAGAATTTATACTGCTTCAGGAACCCATTACGGATCAGGTGCTTTCTGACAACCTCCCGTGTATAGTAATACCGGTTAGCACACTTCCTGCAAGGACAACTAATGTACCCACTGGGAAACCCACTGGTGAATGCAATAAACTGATTAATCCCCTCCACATACTCCAGGGACATCCTATTCGGCAAATCAATCCAACTCTTATCCATCTCGCTGAGAGTGTCTGTGGAGTCCCAAGAGGAAAAAAATGTCATTACTATAAAATGTAGTGCCATATGCAAAACACCTAGTCTTAAACTTTACCTCCTCATTACAGGGTGGTTGGTCCTATCCCATTCGAGAATACACGATCCAACTTGCACTCAACAACTCAATGCCGTTGTCCCCTAATTAGATAAAATTTCGGCAGCATGTCCGCGTGGTTCTCCAAGTGCACGATACACAGACGACATTAGTCGTACCCTGTGTACGCACCCGAAGAACAACAAGACGTCAACCGAAACTTCATCTAACACAGGACAGTACATGAGTTGTTGAATACAGGATGGATAATTGCATTCCCAAACTGTCCATACTGGACAATTCAAGAATCGCGTACATCAATCCCCGCACGTTCATCGAGAGGACAACGAACCTGGTCAAAGACCTAATCCGTTACCTAAGGATGACCAAACAGGTGGCGTACGAGATTCTTAAACGGTCTAAGTTTCACTAATATATGCAAATGAATAAAATAAAGTGGTTCTCAATGTCTGTTTGTTTCTAACTTAGAATAAAGTATTTAGATGTTAGATTGGGCCTAGACAAGATTAGGGGTTTTATTGTAGTTACTAATTGAACTAATTAACTCTTACTAATTAACTACTGCTGCTTGTGTAATTAATTACTATATTATTCGATAAATTACCTAGAAACAATATTATAATATTATTGTTTGACCTAATTTTCTTATCGTATTCGTATTGAACTACACTGGGCCCAAGCAAGATGTTGCATTGGGCCCAGGCAAGATTAGGGATTTTATTGTAGTTACTAATTGAACTAATTAACTCTTACTAATTAACTACTGCTGCTTGTGTAATTAATTACTATAGTATTCGGTAAATTACCTAGAAACAATATTATAATATTATTGTTTGACCGAATTTTCTTATCGTATTCGTATTGGATTACACTGGGCCCAAGCAAGATGTTGGATTGGGCCCAGGCAAGATTAGGGGTTTTATTGTAGTTACTAATTGAACTAATTAACTCTTACTAATTAACTACTGCTGCTTGTGTAATTAATTACTATATTATTCGGTAAATTACCTAGAAACAATATTATAATATTATTGTTTGACCTAATTTTCTTATCGTATTCGTATTGGATTACACTGGGCCCAAGCAAGATGTTGGATTGAGCCCAGGCAAGATTAGGGGTTTTCTTCTAATTAGAGTTAATTGGAGTTAATTATTGTTATTCCAAAAAATAACACTTCAATACATTATACGAAGATCAAATATACAACAAATAAAATAATACGATACAAATTAAATAAATTAACAATAAACAATTCAATATTTACTCATTATAACATAAATCAAACAATAGATATTAATTTTTTTTTTGTCTTATGCATCGATTCTTATTTAAAAGTATTCTTTTTATGAAAAAAAGTAATATGTTTAAAAGTTTACAAACTTTATTGTATTTAATTTATTAAAAAATCTATCAACTTTTACTAACTTTTTATACTTTTTTCAAACTATATATTATTTTTACATTAAACTATATATTAATTCTCATATTTTTAGTAGTATTATCTAACATTATAAATATCATAATATAATTTAATTTCCGTAAGGTACGTTAATCAATTTATTTATAAAAATGACCATATTGAGTGAAGATGTTAGCATTGCTTCAAAAACTCTCTCTACCCTTTGTCATTTTTTGTTTTTATAAAATTACAAAGTTAATTTCATAGTGAAGAACAATTAAAATTTGTTTTCACTCTCGTTTTTCTTTCTATTATAAATATTTTATTAATTTCATTACTTAATCTATTTTTGTTGCATCACATTAAAAATGAATTATTTTATTCAAAGATTTTATTAAACTAAAATTATTTTTGATAATTTTTTTTATAAGTTTATTATTGTTAAGTGTCGTTTAAGAATTAGTTAGTTATAGTCAAGTTGATAGGTAGAGTTGAATATATATATATATATATAGTGGGAGACAAATTTTTTTAGTAATTTTTACTTTTTTTGACATTTGATAACTCCTTAAAAGTTACTAAAAAATTTTGAAATTTTTTTAACATTTTTACTAAATTTAATTGAAAGATATTAAAAATAGTTAATAAAAATTTTTTATATTTTTAATAAACTAAATACTCCTATATAATCTAAAATTTAAAATTCAATTGATTATACTATTTGTATATATATTATTTTATTTTTATTCATTAATATAATTTTTTAAGCCCAAGTTTAACGCTCCAAAAAAATAGGTCACATGCATAATTTTCCAAGTATCACATATAATTTTCCAAGTATCCAAAAAAATTTTTCAAGTATCACAAGATGAATTTTATATGAATAATTTGATAATTAAAATCAAATGATATATTACTGGCATCAAGCTTAAAGAAGTAAATAGTCAAGAGTAGGAAATTTTTTATTTTTTTCCCTTCAATATTTCAACTAATTTCATTTTAGCTATTTTATGATTCTAAAATATAAATCTATCACTTTTTATGAATTATTATTTTCCAATTAATTTACAAAATTTTTTGAATTTTGTAATGAATTCAAATAATAAATTGTAATTTGTATTAATTTTTTTCAAATTCTACCGATCGAATAGTTTTTAAATTACGAATTGTTAACTATACAAAAAAATTTTATTATCCAGAATTTGTTACTATGCCCACGGGGGCTAGATATTCGTTTTAGAGAGCAAATGGCAGACTAACAAATACAAAAAAAAAAATTAACTTTTGTCATTTTTTAAATTTTTTCCAATTTTAATAACTTCTTTTAATTTTTATAAATTTATACCAAACAATCAATTACCAACTAAAGTATTACTTTGTCATTCTCGCATGAAAAGTTACACGGCTCTATATTTCCCATCACGTTAAATTCATGTTTAAAAGAACAAAAAGTAATTTACTTTTGAATATCTAATGAAAAAATTAAAAGAAAAAGAAAGTAATAATCATTTTGGTGGTCACATTTTGACTTTTATGTCAAAATATTAGAGAGAGAAACTGTTAGAATGAGTTTTTGGGGTTCGTTTTCACGGATTTATGTCAGTTTTGTTGAAATTTATTAAAAAGTTATTGAGATTTGTAAAAAAAGTATTGGAATTTATAAAAATTTGTTAGGATATGGATAAAATGTATTAAAGAGTTTTAGAAATTTTCAAAAATTTAAATTTTTTTTATTTTTAGTAAATTAAACGCAGCCTAAATTATTTTGATCGAATTTAATTAATTTTAATTTCATTTTTTGCATTTCGTCTATTTTTTTCACCCAAATAACAAATACAATTGGGGTATTTAGTTTATTAAATTTTATCACAAATTATAAAAATTATCAATTTTTTTCGATTAAATCTCATCACATGTTTTTTTTACGTCAAATTTTTAAATATTCTTTTTCCCAATCCAAACACATACCAAAGCCGACGCAACCATTAAAAAGTTCTATACATTTTTTTTTACGCACTGCACAAAACACAACAATTTTTTCCACTAACTAAATTTTACTTCTAAAATCTCTTTTTCTTTCTTCCAACATACCAATTTTTATAAAATAAAATTAAAAAACATAATATTAAAAAAACAGCAAATAAAAAATACAGAAAAAAAAACAGCAAACAAAAAAAAAACAGAAAAAAAAAACAGCAAATAAAAAATACAGAAAAAAAAAACAGCAAACAAAAAAAAACAGAAAAAAAAAACAGCAAATTAAAAAAAATTAAAAACAATAGCAACATACACAAATAAAAATATTACACAATACGCACATGAAATAAACAATTTAACGAGTAACGAAAATAAAAAAAATTAAACAAACAATAATACATACATGCATGTATAGATAATCATCAAACCCCCAACCACAAAAAACAAAAAAAAATTATTTACATTTATCTAACAATAAACATGAAAAATACAAAAAAAAGAAAAAAAATTTCAAACTAAAAAAAAAAATACAAACCTGGTACGGTGTAGTGTTGCCTTAACCTCAAAATAAACTACAATAAACAAAAAAAAATATTAATGCATGTTTATGAGTGAGAGAGATAGAGAGAGAGAGAGAGAGAGAGAGACCTCCGGCGACGGCTGGCGAACTCCGGTCCGGCACGGCACGGCACGGCAGAGGGGGGAGAGAAGACGGCAGAGGGGGGAGAGAACTGAGAGCGCGGGGGAGGGAGGAAAAAAAGGGAGGGAGGCAGAGGAAAAAGAGGGAGGCTTTCTGCCGAATATAATTAGAGAATCAGCGACCGCTTTAAGCGGTCGCTAATACGGTCGCTACAACCATATTAGCGACCGCTTAAAGCGGTCGCGCTAATTTTTTCGTCGTCGATGCCTTGCCGCACGGGATTAGCGACAGACGTTTAAGCGACCGCCATAAGCGGTCGCTAATACAATTATAGCGACCGCTTTAAGCGGTCGCCCGAGATTTCCATTCGTCAATTCCCCAATCTCTAGTAGTGTTGCTATTCCTAATCTTCATTGAGGGAAATAATTCTTGTAATTCAAGTGGCGGACTACTAATTCAAGGCATGAGATTCATCCAGTTTCTAATTAAGCCATTGTTAAAACAGATCACGTTTCTAAACCACAACCAAGCCTGGTTGTGAGTACTTTATTGCTAGCTGCTATATATATAACAGAAACATTTCGTAAGGAGTAGAATAGCACTTAATGTGCATATATATATATATATATATTTTAAAATAACATTAAAACTAATATTATCTTATGGTAGATTATCTTCAGTGACAAGTATTGCGTTGGGCACTTCCTCATATTCCTTGCTTCCTTGCAATTCGATCTGTTCACCGTGTTCCTTCTTGCACAGGAAATACAGCACGGTGTAGGTCATATACTGGAACATTTCCACCAAACAGCAAAAAGCTGTTAGGAGAAACCCCAAAATGATCTGGGTTGACATCGATTTCCAATACCTTGTCATCATCCTTGAACCTGGAATCACAATCAACGAGATAACCGCGAAGAGTAGATTTAGGAAAAACCCATGTAGCCTATTTCCCTTGACAAGAACTCCAGCTTTTCCCAGTGCCTCAATTCCGGAATACGCCTCTTCGATCACAGAAATCACCATGGCCATAACCCAAACAACAGCCAAGTAGCTCCAGTGAGTCAACGCGACGAAGCCAACCCCGATGGGGATGGGGCCTTCGAAGGCCAAGGGACAATTGAAAGCGACCAGAAGAGGAATCAGCACGGCTAAACAGAAGACAAAGATGTAGCCGGTGAAGAAATAGCCAAGTAAAAGGAAGTGAGGAGTGGTCTTTTGATCAACCTCGCAAGCCTGGTGTTCAGATAAAAGAAAGAAGATAAAATAAGAAAAAAAAAAAAAGAAAAGGAAAGAGCAATAAATTATGTATCTTTCTGGATATCATGGAGTATTAACTCGTAATACTCCATTTATAGGTAAGAATGGGAAATTAAATAAACACAAATTCTATATATCTATCCTAATTAAACTCTACATATATATATATATTCTAATTAAACTCTACATCATATGCAGAGGTATATCAAAATCACATTAGATATATATTAACACCTGAAAAGCAAATCCATGGCAGTCAATCTCTTCCCAGAGTACACAGCGGCCGATGATAGAACTGCTGCTGCCATGGAGAAGAGGGAGACGGCAAAGGAAGCGAGGGACACGGCCCAGTTGAGTTCGAGGAGGACTCGAACATCTTCTTTGACTCCGTGGAGGAGGGTAGAGAATTCAGGGCTTGCCCGGCCTGTAAGAAGCAAAAGGGTTTCTTTGGCAAGCAAATCCTGGAAAATGGTTTTCGTGGAGTAGATGTTGATGAAAAAGAGGAGAGATTGTAGGAAGATGGAGATGGTGGTTATGACTGTTATGGGCTTTCCATTTTTGGCTAAGAGCTTGATGGATTCCCTCAGAATCCCCACAAATCCAATGAGATCAAACCAGCCCATTACATGTAGCATTTTCCAGGATCAGGTGCTCTACAAAAATGAGACCTTGATATCCCAGGGAAATGAGGGCTCTATATATATATATATATATGTATAAGCACTAGTTGCGTCATCTATTCTTTGAACTGGTCCATTCTGCATAGTAGATGGATTGTTTTCGTGGAGCAATTCTGCCGTGAAAAATAATTTATTTTAAAGGGAGGAGGCATTCGATTGGGTAGTCAACAAACGAATCTTTGTAACCCGCGAGCTTGCTTACCTCAAGACAGTACCTGTTTAAAGGGTGGTTTAGGGTTTTGAAAAAATTAAAATTTAATGTTAGAGTGATATAAAAATGACACTTAAAAAATTTTGATTAGAAAAAGTTAAAACTTCTAAAATTTTTTAAAATTAATTTTTAAAAATTTAGAATTTCAAACACTCCCCTAACGCCCACGGACCCCAAATAAAAAGTACAAGCTGGAAGTAGGTTCGAAAATTTCCACACAAATGAAAAGTCGATAATTTGGGAACGTTTGATAACGTTATTTTTTTCTTTATTTATGTTTAAGTGTTTATATTTTTTATTTTTTATTTTCTGTTATATCATTTTCTTAAAATGAAAATAAAAATTGTGTTTAGAAATATAATTTTGATTACAATTATTAATTTTTTATTTTCATAAAATATTTAATTTCATTAGTTTTACAAATATTAATTGAACTAAATAAAATATATTTCATATTAATTTAATTTAATTTAATCGAATTAAATTAAATTAATCAACTAAATTATTTATCAAAATCATTTAATTAATAAATATAAAATATATTAAATTATAATTTAATTATATTATAATTAAATTGAATAATATCTAATTATTGTATCATTTAATTCAGCAAATATAAAATATATTAAATAATTTGATTATTATATTTATTAAAAATAATTTAATAAAATATAATTTATATTAAATAAATGAATTAAATTAAATCAATTATTAAATTAAAGTTAAATTACCTAATTCCAAATTAAATAATTTATTTTTTATTATTTATAAAAAATAATTTAACAAAATATTTATATAAATTTAATTTAATTGATTAATTAAGTCAATTAATAAATTAAATGAAATTAAACTAATTATGATATTTATTCAAAATAATTTAATAAAATATATTTAATAATAACTAAACTAAATTAATTACTAAATTAAATTAAATTAAATTTATTTATTTAATTATTTATGATAAATAAATTAATAAAATATATATTACTTATTAATTTAGATAATTAATTTAATTTGATTATATTATTTGTTAAAAAATAATTTCAGTTTAATAAAATGCATAAAATAATTTATTTTAATATAATGTAACAAAATTAACAAAAAATTTGCAATAGAAAAGGTAAAGTGAAAATTTTTTTTGTTTACGTTTTCGATTTAAGTTTCTATTTTTTTGAAAATTAAAAAAAAAACAGATTTAACAAATATGTTTTTATTACAAGTTTATAAAATTTTAAAAATATAAATAAAAAAATAAAAACTTTATTAAACAGGATTAAGCGTGTAACTTTTAAAATTGTGTCTCAACTAAATATTTAAAATGATCACTGAATGAGCTAATCTCTCTTGCTAATAATCATAGTTAAGTAAATGTTAATACATTAAAGGAGGGAAAGATTTTATGCTTAATTAGAGATTAAAGATGTTAGAAAATAGGCCCCAAAATACACGCATCAATGTTCCAAGGGTCAGCAGGAAGCACCCTTTTTCCACAACCTTGACATCTTTAGCTCCCACAAATGTCATAAAATCATTAAACTATCATTAATCCTGGGGCCCGGGGGTTACCGTTTTCTGCCACTCCATTTCTGTCAACATTCACCTAACATAGAAATTTACACCGTAACAACGTATAGTCTTGCTAGTGTTGACTTAGTTCGTGTTTAATTATTACGTTGTGTTTAGAGTTTTAAAAAAATAAAAAAAAATAATTTTTATTAATTTTTACTTTTTTTTATCAATTTTATTAATTTTCAAACTGCAACTTTTAGCAAAATATAATTTTTTGTAGGGCTACAAATGCCATCTTACTTTCAGAAAAAAATTTTAAATTCTATTTTGAAAAATTACATTTGATTGTTGTTCTTTTTTTTTTTAATCATTCTTTCTAGAGATCAAGATCTAAAACATGGTTTAACTGATTTTAAAATTAAATTTATACTTTTTTTTTGCATGTCAGTATACAATAAATTATACATCTATATATTATTTATATTTCTATTTGTTTCTTAGTCTTTCTGTTATGAAATTAAAATTTTAATATAATCACTTAATTATCATATCTTTAAATTATAAATTAATTTTCAAGATATTTTTTTGAAACCAATTTCCTAAAACCAATGTCAATCAGAGCTTCAATGATCGCATTTTTCTTCACTGGAATCAATTTTCTAAAATCAGTGTCAATCAAGGCCTCTATAACCACATTTTTCTTGACTAAGACTGTTTGATGAATTATTATTTATTGCATGTCGGATGGGCTAATAAGAACTATTATTTATAATATATATATATATATATATATAAATTGAGGACCGTAGTAATCCCTAGAACAATGAGGCAGTCACTTAGGATCTTACAAAAAAAAAAAAGGATCAAATTTTTTAAAAAAATTTTATTAATTATAAAATATTAAATAATATTTTAAACAAATCAAAATTTAATAAATTTATGAAACTTTTTATTTTTTATCCAATTCTCACATAATAGATCTTTAAACTTCCTATTCAATGCATAAAATTATTTTTAATTTAATTTAAAATTCTATCTAACAACATTTTTAAACTTCTTACTTTAATTCTATTTATATATGTCATAATTATCTTATATTTAATATATTAATTATTATTTTTAATTTTATTTAAAATTCTATTTGACATATAGGACTTTCAAACTTCTTAATTTAATTCTATCTATATATGTCATAGTTATCTCATATTTAATGCATCAATTATTATTTTTTTATTTAATAAGAAACTTGATTATAAAATTTTAATAAATGATTTTGTAGCTCAAAAAGTTAGAAGAATGAGATAATTAGTTGTATAAGTTAGGCCTCCCTAAAAGTTTCGTTTAAGACCCCCAATTTCTAAACACGACCCTATATATATCTGACAAAAATTAATTCCTATGCAAGAAAGGTGACTTTTTCATGAGGACCCGCTCTTCCATTCTGTATTAATACTCCTCGTCTACTGTGTCAATGCAGACATTAAGGCCCATTTAGTAGAATACAAATTAAGAGTATCACCTTTTTAAATAGGTACGATGTTTAATTATGATAATCATTTTAATAATTAATTATGTGAATTTAGTGGTAAAATAATCACATAAGAAGGAGATTACAACTAACTAAAAGGTAAGGCACTTAATTGTCATAAAAAAATGTTCTAAAATAAAATTTAAGTTAAAACTTATAGATAAAGTTAAATGTACCCTCTATTTGTTTTGGAGTAAAATATTTATGAGAAAAGCATTTTTACTTTTGTTTCAAGAAATTTTCTTTGAAAAATAAAAATATTTTACATTGAAGCAAATGAAGACTAATTTTTTTTGGGTAAAGTACAAAAACCACCCCTATACTTTACCTTTAGTTTCAATTTGGTCTCACTAGTTTCAATTATAACAGTCAAATCCCCGCATCTTCGGTCAAGTATCAATGTAGTCCTTCCGTCTATTTGCTGTGAAATGGCACCATTAAGTTGACGATAAATTTGTCATTTATCCTCCCTGGTTCAGCAGACATGCTTATACAGATCGATTTCACAAATTTCCCTTCAATTACATTAATCTCATGAAAAAATTTTCCGTCATCACGCGAAATGGAAGATTTGCGTGATGAAACTTCTGAATCAACAAATGCAAGTCGAATTAGAGCAAAGTAGAGGATCTGTGACCGTGGGAAACTTTACAAGCTGAGCGCTTTATGGATGGAGACGAACTTAGGGAGAAGATTCTTCGGCTGTGAAACATTCGGGATAAGTTCAGTTTAATTTAAATATACATACATATATATATTCAGATATATCGGTATATTTTTTTATTTTTTCTCATGGTTCCATATTTTGTTATTAAATTAATGATTTTTTTTTTTTTTAGAATCAATGAGGTTGTAGATTTTTTGTTTGGTTTGATCCCCAAATTTGTAATAGATCAAAAAATGTCATACCTGGATTATTGAGAAAGCTTACAAAACTGGAGTCTAAAGTGAAACAAAGGAAAAAAAAATTACTGTGGGCAACATTGGTTTTGACTTGGGTTATAATGACTGTTATTGTATTTAACTAGAGCAATAGAAGATTCAATACTCAAGTGAAGTATTTGTGTTGAAAGTTGATGTACTGCTGAAAGTTTTGGTTTTTGTTTTTGTTAGTGTGGATGTATTAGATGACTTTACTTTTGGGATGTAATATATGGACGCTTTTGTTGTAATGGAAAAATTAGCTATTGGTTTGAATTACTTTTTGCATTAGTCTGATGAATGAATGACTTTTCCACTAATTTCAGTTGTTGTCCAAACAATTCCATATTTTCGTTTAATTTTAGTAGTTGGTTTGGAAGTTCTTTAATAGTGTTTTTCTTCTTAGTTACTTTGGATTTGTTTATTGTTATTGGTTTATCAAGCACATTAATTGTCCTCTAGTATGCTTCATTTTTTTTAAAGTCAAAGAAAATTTTATTAAATAATAAAATAATATAAAAAAAACAAAGGACATACCCCATTAGACAAAATTCAGTGGCTGGGCCACTTTACAGCAGAAAGACGCCATATAGGACACAAACCAATACAAAATAGACACTATCAAAATCTTAACCATCCACACAACAAATCTTTCTTATACAACATAGTCCCAACAAAACCCTAAAAGTGTACATATTAGTCACATGTAGGGCAGTAGCCCAGCGGAGAATTGAAACACACCATGGAAGGCAGTAGCTAGCGGAAAACTGAAACACACCATGAGCCAAAATCGTCATCCAAAATCACTATCAATTGCCCAATAGTTCAGTAAAAAAATTATCCCAGAACATTAAATATGACTGCTAAAATACAGCAAATCTACCCAAATCTCCTTAGTTTGCCATTTGAAGCAATCAACCAACCAACCAAAAATTCTTACAAATAGCCGTATTACAGCAACCTCAACCCAACAAACATTCTTAATCATCAACTAACAAAAAAATACAGTTTTTCCACAACTGCATAGCAACCATATTCACAACTGTATAGCAGCCTATTGACAAATGCACAACAAATTCACCTAAGCATCCTTTAATTTTGCATTTGAAGCAATCAACCAACTAGAAATTCTTACAAACAACTGTATTATAGTAGCCTCAACCCAACAAACATTCTTAATCATCAACCAACCAAAAAATTATAGTTGTTCCACAACTACACAGCAGCCACATTCACAATTGCACAATAGCAAATTGACAAATGCCCAGCAAACAGATAAAATTATTAACAAGCCTCAACAAAATTATTCGAAACAAAGAACATCAAAAGAAAACTAGAGAATACAATTGTCTTCTAAAATCATCTGATTAAGCATTCATAATTTATATTAACCAGTCACAATTCATCCAAAAGTTTTACAAAAATTCACAATTCCTTCATTTGTAACCTACTTTTAGATTTCACAAA
Organism: Vitellaria paradoxa; assembly: GCA_019916065.1. NCBI lineage: Eukaryota > Viridiplantae > Streptophyta > Magnoliopsida > Ericales > Sapotaceae > Vitellaria > Vitellaria paradoxa. The sequence goes on from CM034238.1 coordinate 18,588,461, forward strand.
ACATTCACAAACACTATGATTAACAAAAAAAAAAAAAAAAAAAACATTTGCAGTAACTTTGATTCATAAAACAAAATAATAGTTGCTTTGATTCACTTGTTCCTCGATCTATTCCTCAACACTTCCAATGACGATAATGCGACATATTGTTTTCCCCTTTGCTCGATGGCTCTTCCCGAAAATTCTTTCAAAGCAGACCTTGAAAAACTAGTTTCAATTACTGATGACTGGGTTGAAGCTAGTCCTGGTGGGACATCTTCATTAGTAGTTGGTGTTGACTGTAGAGAAACACAAATCATATTAGTAACTTGAAGATGAATCGACAAATATTAATAAAAAATAGACAAAATTCAATTTAAGAACCAAAATAACATAACTCTCACATGTGATTTCACAGCTGACTTATTTGGAAGGGCTAGTTTGTTAATCTGTTTTCTTTGGTGCTTCCTTTCGTGGTCCAAGTTTCGTAAATTTTTACATGTCCTACTATTATGCCCTAAAACCCCACACTTGCAACATGTCATAGTGCCTCCTCTTCTCTTCACTTTGTCAATGCGCTCATTTTACCCTGCCTCATTTCTCTTTACCTTCTTAGGCCGACCAGTTTGCTTGTGGAAGAGATGAGGCAGTAGGGGTGGTATTGCAGTCTTAACCCACATGGTAGGAACATTCAGTGGGTTTTTGATGGGATTGTAAATTTTTTGATTTGTTGAGATTAAATAGCAATCACTCATATAATCTTCTGGCCTTTCACTTTTGTAAAATATTACAGCCACTACATGAGCATAGAGAATTCCATTTAAATCCCAAACTCTACATGAGCAGTTGCGGTTGTCCAAATTCACAGCCCACTGATCCTCATTTAAACAGTTAACTTGGAATTTACCCTTTCTTACCCACATTGGACAACAACCTCCTGACTCAACTTTCAATTTTTTCAGTTTCTTTTCAATTTTTTGACGTAATTTATCCGCATGCTTCTTCATCAACTCTCTTTTAACCTGCATTCTTATCATTAGTTTAGACCTTATACTCTCAAGCATGGTCAAGATAGGCTTATCTCTAACTTTAATCAAAAAACTGTTAAATGACTCACACGAATTGTTTAACAGAATGTCATACTTAGGGAAAGTACTGAATGTAACTTGGATCAGTATCTTGGTGGTTTGTCTGAGAATAATTTGAAGGCTGCTTGGTCTATCTCCTTCAGTTGACTCATGACCTGTTCAAATCTTAGAACTGTTGTTACCATAAAAGCTTTCATGACTTTCTCCTTGAATACCAAACCCTTAAAAGTCTTCTTAAAGTTGATATACAATTGTCTAGCACATTATCTGTGTTCAACATATGGTGTAATCTGTTCAAGTGCAGGAACTAACCCCTACAAAAATAAAGAACTAGAAATAAAGAACAAGAAATAGATGTCCATTAATGGCTCAACTAAAAAATAAAGAACTAGAAATAATTAAATAACTTTTAGCATGAATAACTGAAAATAGTAAATGATTTAAAATATATACTGACCTTTTGTTTGTCAGTAATGAATGTCCACCAGTGCTGGTTATGTATATCAACATCTTCAATCAGTTACTGAAGGAACCAATACCAGGAATCCTTATTTTCAACTTCAACCACTGCATAAGCAAATGGGAAGTTTTGGTTATTTGCATCGATACTCATAGCTCCTATTAATTAACTCGTGATGTCTGATTTTAAATGACATGTATCTAGAACAATGACTGGTTGACAATCTGCAAATAATCCATTCTTTATTGGACCCAAACAAATATACAATATCTGAAACCTAGATTGTGTGTTCGTTCCTTCAGCTGAACTAACTTTCATAATGGCAGTTGTGCCAGGGTTTGCCCTCCTTAATTCCTCACAATAGTCTTACAGCCTTGCAAACTGTCCTACATTTGTACCTTCTATCATATTGATGGCATTTCTCTTGGCTTTATAAAGTTGGGCTCTTGATGCCCCAATCATAAAGTCTGTTTTCACAGTCATTTTCGAGTTAACTCGAATGCTATCAATGTAATACTTTGAAAGCCAACTTGAATTACCATGTCTATTTGAAAGTCCCTCCTGCAGTTGTGAACATCTTTGTATGTCTTAACTTGCATTGTCGTTTGATTTTGTAACTTTGAAGCAAAAATCATCCAATCACATCCTTAATTTCTTGCATTTAGCCCTAATCCTTGTTTTTTCGTTTTTAATAAACTTGATACCCTTGCCATTTTGTATGGCATACTTTATCACAGCATTCTAAAGTCAACATGAGAGACAAACAACATGCCTACTTCAAACTCTATTTTTTTTTACATTAGTGTCTGGGTTTAAACTCAGGATAAGATAGACCTTTTTCTTGTCATCCGATGATTCATGAGCAGTACCAAAATCATATGACAATGCAGATACAAAATCATCATTCAAATTCAACTCTCATTCCTCAGTTTGTTAGTTAGCACCCCCATCACTTGAAGTACCAACCCCTACCTATTCTACAACTTTATCAATATTAGCTTCAAACAACTCATCGTCATCAGTCATGGAATAATTACTATCATAGAAAATTGAGTTTGAACTATCCCCACTTGCTTCATCATCACTTAGCCCCTCATGGTCGACCTCAGTTGCCCCTACTACCCCCTACTCTAGGGTCATTGGATAGAACGTCAAGAGACTTTACTTGACTTTCTAGGAAGTCTGCAGTTACTAAATGTTCTACGTATATCTCAATTATCTTACAAGCAGGGATGTGGTTGATCATATCCCTTGTGTCTAAGTCATTCAATAGTTTTTTCAAACCATCATTCAAATCAGGTCCAGGGATCTTATAGTAGTAATTCATCTCACCTTTGCATCCTAACTGGTCACAATAGTCATTAAAATTAAGAAGGGAAAATCTATCAGGGTCACAACCTTTTACAAAATTCACATTACCCCTCCCCCCACATACTTTTTTCTTGGTTCGTAAACAAACACACCACCATAATGTACTTCAATTGAAAAAAAAAATTAGTTCCTACATTAACCATAAGACAGGTATTAAATCTCAAAGTAAATATAATCTCAACAAAATAAAATCTAAAATCCAATTACAATATATCCACTGTAATAATAACACAAATAGACAAATTCAACTAAAAATATTACATAGCTAAGATAAAGTTCCACAGAACGAGGGGGTGTCAGCAATTCATTTTCTCAGTTAGTTTATCAACCAAATTAAAAAGCTAAATAATACTGATGCACGATTCTTGAAATACACAAAAAAAAATTCAGTAGTTATTGTAAAGTTAGGCAAAAGGTAAAAATTCACAAATAGAAATTAATTAAATACGGTTACAACAAAAAAGCAAATAGACCAAATGTTGGTCCCCACAAATGAGTTTAATAAGTAAAGCCAGAAAAGTAAAATTCTTTATGTCACACCCCGAATTTTCATAACATGAATATCCGAGGGTGATTTGGGATTATTTGTTGGGTAAAAAAATAAGATAATAATAACACGCTGTTACACTCCAAATTTTTCTTCAAACTGGGGGTTGACTTGCAATAAAAATTTAAGGTATTCAAAATCCCTAGTTTATCTCAAACAATATTTATAAGCCATTAGATTGAATCATTTGGTAGGATTTACCTGCAAAGTATAAAATAAAGATAGAGAATAGTATTACAGAGCTATCTAAGTATTCCAACCATGCAATTAACATTACATACCAAATAAAAGTAAATTAGGTTTAAACTTAATAATTACAATCATCCAATAATTATTATTACAAAACACAATTATATATAGGGTCTACCAGTGCTACGCAAAAAAAAAAAAAAAAAAAAAATAGATAGTTCATCAGGTGGAATATTTAAGATAAATTAATCTCTTTTTAGTTTATCTTCAATATCCCTGTGCTCAATATCCTGAAAAATATTTCACAAAGGGGTGAGCTAATAAAGCCTAGTAATCAGAATCTCCTAGGTGCCTATATGCAGTGGTCGTAATACCATAATGTATTAGGTGATCCAATACAGTGAATATGATTAGGTGGCATACTGTTCATGCAACAAATAATTTAATAGATCCCAACTGAATAATGTAAATTATACTTACAACAATTCAATGAGACCGCCACTGTAACTCTATTTTACCTACACATCAAATAGTTTAATATTGTTATTTGTACCATAATGAAATCCGTGTCGCAGTGGTAGGGATCTTAGATTCAGATCTTTAAGGTCTCAGGATCAAACCCATAACAATACAGATTTCATATATTTTTTTCTACATTTTTTTTATAAAATATCCATCAAAAGAAATTTAATATAATTAAATAATTCTAACACATCATTCATACATAACTAAGAGAAGTTTCAGTCATAGTAAAATTTGATAAAAGGGTTTAATCTAAATCCTCCTATGGTAATCATACTCCTATCCTCCTCTACCCTTAACTATGGGAATCAGTGACTTTACGGGCTTAGCATATGATGCACTCCGACGGTGTCATCCATCAAAAACCTAACCATCGCGACGGCTATTTGACTGGCTAGGTCAGAAGGGATCATCTCCCAAACAAAATGCATATGTTCCATTTTCACCTAAAAGGTCATTTCTACCCACCCATCACCCCATTGCCAAAGATAACTTTAGCACCGAGTGCCTTAATGTTTTCTGACCCTTTTACATTTCCAAGGGTACCTTGTATGGAAATAAGATATTTTCAATAAAAAAACAGTAATGTTCCCGGGTGATGAATCATAAGTGGGATTATTCAGTCACATGCAGTATATTTTTTTTAGTATTTTATCTCAATCCAAAATTCAATAATAATTCTCAATAAATTAAAGATTTAACATAGTCACCAATATTATTATCACAAAGGCAGGTACTACATGTATTTAACAAGTAGCAAGTAACTAGAAATAGTTTAGAATTCGAATTAATATTTTAGTTAATTCTCTTGGCAAGTTTGCCATACTACATTTGATAAGGATAAAATTATTTCTAATGGTATATTAATTAAGCCGAGGTTGGCAGCTCAATGGGATTTGAAGTCATGATTTCGAATCTCATTGGTTTTTATCTCAGTTTTTGCCTCTTTTTCCTCTCTATTTTATTATTTTATAGAATATGAAGATAATAAGTAGTTCTTTGGGCTTATATTTAATTTTAGAAAAATTTATAAGTTTTATTTTATTCTAACTGGATAGTATAGTACATCAATTGAACAATTTATCCAATGTGAGACTAGATAGCTAATATATTCTAAACTTTGGATTTTGTAGGACAATAACATTATTCAAAATAATTTGAATAAATTCCAATCATCATTTTATTTATAACCAAACCCTTATCATAGGTTTTCGGCTTCAAAATATCCACAAATGTCCATAAAATTATTCCCATGTTTAGAAAAGTATTTAGATAAGTTTCATTAAATTCACCTAATCATAAAAATAGAGTTATATAACTTGCTAGGTTGAAATAACAATGCCTACAAAAATTAATTTAAAATAAATCAAATTCATTTAGGGAAGACCAAATGAGGGAAGAACAAGTCCATTGTTTCATTTGGGCATTTTATCAAACACTTAGTTCTACTAAGCTATTTTTAGTTTGAATAAGTCATCCAACTATCTATAATTAAACTGATTATCTAAGTCAGTTATAAAAAATATTAGAGTGTTAAAATAATATATAATATCCAATTTAAAATAATTTCATATCAATTGAAAAATAACTAAGTAGTATCAACTTAATAATTCACTTCAGTATTTCATCAATCAGTATAAGTGCTTTACTAGATTAGGACTTGTAAACAAAATTACACATGAATAGAAATTATTAACATATCTATAACTAACAAAGGGTAATTGGACATTTAAATCAATCTATAGACGTAAAATTCTTATATAAAAAAAAAAAATCCAAACAAGCATCAATTAAAGGCTAAATAGAGATAGCAGCTTAAAAGAAAATTCATATAAAATAGAGCTGAACTTCGATATCTATAAACTTTATATTTATAGAAACTAGACTACAAGACCTACAAATTTCATGTTTTACACTTTTTAAAATTCTAAAGTCTGAAGGTTCAAAAACAGTCTTGAATTCAGTTCGTTCAAAAAATACAATTTTATATATGTTCAATGTTTTGGGCATGACTTTTGACTCACAAATCAGATTGATGCAAATCTTTTTGGATTGGAAAGAAAACTTAAAGGACTATAATTTTTATGTTTTAGCCGAAGCCTAATTCCACTGTTTTAGGGGGTCAAAATCACGTTGGAAATTAAAAATAATGAGCTGTCAACCCACCGTACTAAACCGAACAGCACTCTGTTCGAACAATAGTACCCATTTTCTACGTTTTAATGTCCAACTATGCTCAAGTTTCAAGTTTCATGCTTTGTTTTGTTTTCCAACTAATTCTATTCACTATTTGGTGTTCTTGAGTCTATATATCATTATTGTAAGCACATATAAACACTAACCAATCAAGAATGCAAACTCAAACATGTAAATATAAATTCAATATTACAAGTTATGAAGATAATTAACTAAAAATTGTATCACAATCAAGTTTCATACTTCAAACCCAAAAAATGCTTCAACTTCAAATTAATCCTACATATATTAATTCTAGTTTAAATTGAATGTATCATAGGAGGTTCGTCATCCTACCTTAATGAAGATATTGATGACCAAGTCTAAGAAGGAAGAGGAGTTGAGCTTTGAACACCAATCAAACTGAAAAGCTCTAAGCTTTTCTTCTTCCTCCAAGCACCATCAAATCTCCAACCAACAGTTGATAATAATTTTTTTTTTCACAGAGAGGAAGCATTTTATAAGAAGTCATGGGAGTGTAAAGGAAGTGTCGGTGGAGAAGACAACATTTACTTCTCATGCTTCAAAGCCTTTAATATAGGAACTTGAATGTATAATACGTGGTATGATCTGGGAATCTTGCTTCTTTTTTACTATTTAACCAATTAATTGGGGAAAAGTATAGGAGGATGGATGGATGCATGATTTAGGAATCTTGCTTCTTTTGACTATTTAACCAAATAATTGAGGAAAATTATGGGAGGATGGATGCATGCAAGATCCGCGAATCTTTCCAACTAATTTTATTATTCCAAAAATTTTTCAAATTCTCAATTTTCTAGATTTTTACTATAATAAATATCACCACCACACTTAAACAAATTAATTAAAAAAATTTAGGTTATTACACTTTATATCACATAAACCCACACTTTCGATCCCACACTCTTGGTGGACCAGATGTTGTCAGGACAATCAAACAAAGAAAATGAGATAGAGAAAGTGATAGAGAAAACTTACTATTGGCCACACTTCGTCTGCAGTTGGGATAGAAACCCTAGTTCACCTCCAGCCAAGCATAACAGAAACCCTAAGAACAGTAACACCTTCAACGCGATTAATGATGGAAGGAAGAACTGACTGCTCAATGGAAAAAGAAAAAAAAGCCCTAACTTCATCGAACTTGACTCATTCCATCGACAACGTCGTTTAAGCACGTCTGCTAAACTAGGAAGGGTAAATGACAAATTTACCCTTGACTTAATGGTCCCATTTCACAACCAACAGACAGAAGGACTAGATTGATGCTTGACTGAAAGTGACGTGATTTGACTACTGCAATTGAAACTAATGGGATCAAATTGAGACCGAGAGTAAAGTGTAGGAATGGGTAAAGTATAGGAATAGTTTTTGTACTTTATCTTTTTTTTTTCCAAAATATTTGAATTTTTTATGAGGTGATTTATCATCTCAAATGGTAAATTGATAACATAAATCATTATCTATATTTCTCCAATTTGAGTTCGCATCTTGTAACAATAGAGTAGTGTGAATTGTGTGATAACTTAATTTTTCTCCTCTTCAATTCTAGAATAATACATATCTTGGATCAATTTAAAATACTGCAATCCTTTCAAGCATCATTAAACACGAGTCGTAATTCATCCAAAAAACTTAGCAATCAATTTATTGAATCGAATTTTAATCTAATTTAATAGTATAACGATTTTAAAATTATGATTTGTGTTCAATCCATTTATATTTTGAATCAAGTTTGAATAACTTACGATCGAATCAACTCGAATTCAAGCAAGTTTCGAATAAATTAGTTTGTTTTTACGATACCAGGTTAAAAATATAACTTTGGAAAGTTATTGATCCAATGTTTCTTATAACCCACATAGGAATGAAAAAAAGTCAACTTTTTTTTACCGATGGCCAGTTTGGTAATGTTATTATTTTTCTGTTTATCTTTGTTTTTTATATTTTGTGTTATTATATTTTCCATTGTCTATTGTCATTACTAGCCACGTAATCTTGAAACTATCAACAGATAATTAAATACCAAATTTTCATCAGCAATCGAAGAAAGATCCCAATCGCACCCAGATGATCAAGTTTAATGACTTCGTTAATTTTTAGGACTGTCAGAGCGAAAAAGCGGCCCCGGGCCGCTTGATTTCGGGCGCTCATTGAGGGATTGTTTGGTCTATCAATATCAAAAAATTATTAAAAACTACCAAAAAAAATTTATTCCTAACTTTTTTTATTAAATTTTATCATATACATCAATTTTTTTGTACTTCTCTAATACTTTTTTGCACTCCAATCCAAATAACTTAGGACTTTCCGACCAAGCTTGCAAAGTGCATCCGAATCTTAGGAAAGAGGGACACGTTTCCAAATCTTATGGAAGAGTGATGTGATATATATATATATTAATTATCTTTAAAAAAAGATATAAATACTAATTAATTATGTAAAAATTAAAAATTATTTTTATTAATACATTTTATTTTAAAAAGTTAAATATAATTTTGTGCAGAGCATTTAAACTTTTTTAAAATTTTACACAATTAGGTATCTATTTATACACAATTTTAAACTCGAGAATTACAACTCCTTTTTTTATCAACTTAATTGATTTTTTTAACACGTTTGTTAGCATCTACACATGTTTAAAAAAATCCCCTCGATCGATCTCTCTCTCGACCTATCTCTCTTGCATGCGCACGTTGTCACGATCTAATCTTTTAATATAAGTCATGCTCATGACACTTTCAACGTTAGCATGCGAGGTTGTACAAAAATAATTAAAATAATTTGTGCTTGCTAGTAGTTGTAGGATTGCGAACTTACTAGATGTGATATTTCCGTAATTTTTGGAAAACTTTATTTTCAGATAGTGTTAGACAATTTTTTTTATTATTTTTATAAATTGATTTACATGCAATAAGTCTATAATAACTGACGAACAAATTAAGTATCAAACGTATATCAAAATTTCTAAAATCATTATGACTCTTTAAAAAAAGGTGATGTTTCCTTCTATCATCTAAAAGAATGTTAAGAAGATTTGTGAGGGACTAGATATTAGCTCTATCACCCCAAAGTGCTTGCCTCTTAGCTTGCATTAAGTGAGCAACCCCCATGTAGAGAGCATGGGAGCCGGCCAGTAACACCCTAGAGTAGGGCGACGATAGTGGTTCCTGTTAAGGTGAAAGCAAACGACATTAGTGTTGATTATGAATGCTTGGCGTCGAGTGTGTGGGGGACATGGAGGTTGTGGATATGCATCCATTACATCCTACTTATATCCTACTTTAATTGGTGCGGCTCCTTGTGACTGATTAGGCTATTGATCTGCGTTAAGATATGCCATAAACTTTGGTGCTTTTATTGGGCCCACAAACACTTGTAAAGCCCGCAACGGAAGCGCACACACAAATAAGGAAAGAAAAAAAATATTTAGAACACTCAACACAAGAATTTTTAACGTGGTTCGGTCCCTCAAAAGACCTACATCCACGATCCCAAAAAGGGATAATATACTCAACTCAATATTAAACTATTACAATTTTTGCACGGACAAAATTGTAAAACCCTCTCCCACTCACACAACCCAAAAACCCAATTACACTCACACTTTGGTAACACAGGTTTTTAGTTGTGTCCTTGGTACATATAATAACTATGGGGGAAGGCCCTTTTCATAGGAGCCAAGCCTCCCATTTTTTGTTCTCTCTCTCGATGTGGGATTTGGGGAGCCAACACAACAGCTTTCACATAGCTTGGTGGGTTATCTTGTGGCATACCTTTGCGTTGATGGTTTTTAATCAAGACACCAATATGATGTGATACTAAACTTGCAGCATTCGAAAACCATTAATACTAAACTTTGCTATCTGAATAGTGGCCAAGATAGCTCGAGTATTGAATATGCTTAGGCACATGACAGTTGTGCTAATGATGGCCCACAAGACTAAGTGTTTGGGCAAAGTCTCTTAAGTGAATTTTTCTTAGATCCTGATCAAGTGCACTACAATTGCCTTGATGTTCAAGTAGGCTGGACTAGACTTATAGTTTAGTCGACTCACGGGTATTGTTTTCGTTGCAAAATATTTGGTAGATGAAGGCATAAATGAAAAATTGAAGTTAATTACTAGGCAGTTGACAGGCTATCTCAAGTCTAAATCTGTTTACCCGTGACGCATGTATGCATAGCTCTTCTGACTATAAAAATGAAATTGCAACGCATGGATCAAATTAACTATTTTTCAATAATTTATTTTAAGCCTCAAATGATAATATTTTATTCCACTATATTTCAATTACACTTGTACAAATCTTTAATCAAAAATTAAAACAGATATTAATGAAACTAGAGTAAAAAATTTTAATTATTTTTTTACTTCTCAAAAAGTAAGAAAAATAGTATTTAATTAACAATTTTTTTAGTAATTAATTAACAATTTTTATTTATTTATGTAGCATATATTATTTTTCGGCCAGGATGTGTAAAACAATTTCCTTTGAAGGGGTATTTTAATTTAATGCGAAAACGCTCTTTTAAAAGCATCAATAGACAAAGGCTTGGATATATTGACCAAAACTAGTTTTCCCTGAAATTAATTGCAAAACCATCTAATGTTTGTATGGCTTGCGTGTTAATTTTATAGACACACCTTAATCACCATATTTATGGGGCAATACACTATATATATATATATATATTCTTGGTGAGATACATCGAGCTCAAAGTGTGGATTTAAAACTTTAGGGGAGCGTAGAGGCCACTGCTTTTTCTCGTTGCTCATAATTCACTGTTTAATTAGCAGCCTTCAGCCGCACGTTGTAGACAACATACATACATACATATAAACATCAATATTAAATCATAGTACAAACACACTAGCGATATGTCAATTTTACAAGCTAGCTAGTTAAATACAATGCATATATATCAAAACATTAATTCTATATATTGCATATTAACACCAAGGAAAAGGATCTAGGAAGGAGTTTTAAAGCACTTCAACTTAACATAGCTCATGAATGGATCTCTCGGAACTGGAATGGACTTGACAATCCAACCAAGTGGCCAAGACATTGCTGCTACTGCCACGCACAGAAGCCACTGCCACCAATTCAACCTCACTGTAGTTGCAAACTTCTGTAAAAACTCCACCATCACCACCTGAAGAAGAACAGTTATTCCCACAATCCACAGAAACAATCTGTTCTCAAGTATCCCTTCAAACACATTCTTCTTCTCCAATTTCCTCGCATTGAACTCGTTGAACACTTGGCAGAAGACAAAAGTATTGAAGATCAGAGTGTTCTTCAACGATTCATTCACACGAAGAACAGAACGGATCTTGAACTGGAACACCAAGAGGACGGTAATTTGGAAGACCGCTTGGGAAATGAGGTTCCTCCACATGACATTGGTTATAAGCGGCTCCGAGCGACGGCCGACGGGCGGTTTCTTCATGAGCTCGTTTGTGGGTCGCTCTGTGGCCAGCGCTAGAGCTCCTAAGGTGTCCATGATTAGATTCACCCACAACAATTGGACGGCTGTCAATGGAACTTCGCCGGCGGAACAAGCGGCGACCAAGTTGATTACAAGCGCTGCTGCGTTGACTGTGAGCTGGAATTGGATGAACTTTTGGATGCTATTGTAAACGCATCTTCCCCACTTGAGAACAGTCACCACGGAAGAGAAGTTGTCGTCCAATATAACGATGTGCGAACTCTCCTTGGCCACTTCGGTTCCTTGAATCCCCATTGAGAGTCCGACGTCTGCTTCTTTTAGAGCCGGCGCGTCGTTTGTGCCGTCTCCAGTGACGGCAACCACTTGGCCTTTTTGTTTCAAGCACTTCACCATCAGAAGCTTGTCGAGAGGGGAGGATCTCGCCATCACGCGAATCTTATCTGCGCGTTCCATCCTCTCCTCCTGCGTGTAGTTCCGAAACTCCTCGCCTTCTATAACTTCGTTGCTTCTGATGATTGTTTTTTTATCAGAATCGAGTATTCCACACTCCATTGCTATGGCTTTGGCAGTGAAGATATTGTCCCCGGTGATCATCATCACGTTTACTCCGGCAGTTCTGCAGAGTTGCACTGCTTCTTTAACCCCTGGTCTGCATGGATCCTTTAGACCAACAATGCCCAAGAACGCCAAGTCATTTTCATCTAATCCATTAATGCCAGAATCTCGTACATTGAATTGTTCTTTTACATGATTTGGCTCCGAGGTTTTGATTTGCTTATGAGCGAATGCGATGCATCGAAGGGCTTTCTCTGCCAAGCCTTCAATTATTCTCCCGATTCCCTCTCTTGTACCTATTAGATATAAGTAGGAGAAGAAAAAAAAATATGTATTTCTGTATAACGTGCGAATAGGAAACTAAATAAAATACAAATTTTATATACTTATTCTATGTGTCTATTCTAATCGAGACATATCAGAATTATACTAAATATATATTAACAGTACCTTCGTCCATTTCTTTGATAATCCCAGACTTGTCATAGTAACTCGAACACATACCCAGTATGATTTCAGCCGCTCCCTTCCAGTGAACGTGGACTGTGTTGTCCTCCTTCCTCCTTATCGAAACCCCACCTCGTTTCTTCTCCGAATTGAAGACCTCAGCATGGAGGATCACATAATCCTTCATTATTCTCTCTACCTCCATACCCAATTTCTGAACAGCCCAAGCAAGAATCGCTTTCTCGGTTGGACTTCCAGAGAACTCAGCCGCCGATTCCGAACTCGCTCTATAAACACTCCCGGTGGTGTTCCGTCCCACTCCTTGGTATATCAATTCGGCAACATTCGGAGCAACTTCATCACCCGGGTTTCCTCTGATTTCATCTTTTCCAACCCAAAAGGTGGTGACTTCCATCTGGTTCATAGTAAGAGTTCCAGTTTTATCGGTACAAATGGTATTTGCAGACCCCATTGTCTCGCAAGCCGAGAGCTTCCGAACCATAGCTTGATCGGCCATCATCCTCTTCATCGAATAAGCCAAGGTGAGCGTCACGGCTAGCGGGAGACCTTCCGGGATCGCCACCACGAGAATCGTGACAGAAGCGGCTACAACGCGAACCATGGCGTTCATGATGTCTTCCAACTTTGTGCTCTTCCCGTTGAACTCGCGGTTTCCGTTCACGTCTTTTGTGCTTCCGGTGAAGTAACGGACCGACATCGCGAGGAGGACGAGGAGGGCGAAAACCAAACCGACCTTTCCTATAGAAGAGGTTAGTTTGGTGAGACGAGATTGCAGTGGAGTTTCCTCGTTCAAGTCGTGGCTTATGGAACTCATCATCTCGCCCCATGCTGTACTCATTCCCACTGCTGTCACGACCATTCGTGCGTATCCGTTGGCTACCTGTCATGTAAAGTAAGAAGGGGTTTGGTTTATTAAAAAATTTTAAAAAATTTTTATTTTTTACCTTATTACATGAATTATAATTTTATAAATTATTTTATTTTATCTCATTTAATTTAATTTTTTATCACTCTAAAAATATTTTAAAATGAGAATTTTAAATCTAATAAAATTGTAATCTTATAAAATAAAAAAAATAAAAAAAACGGTGTTCGGAGTTTAAAAGAAAATAAATAAATAATAAAAAAAAGTAATGTTAACGTGAAAAGAAATTACATGCGATAAAATTTAATAAAAAAAATTAAAAATTTTTAAAACTATTTAAAACCCCAAACAGAATCAAAATAGCCAAATTCTCCTTCGTTGTGGCAGATTTTTATAATATATTTAACTTCTTGAAAGGCGAAAAATGAACAGATGTAACGCGTGTAATCAATGATCGTAATACAAATTTTAATTTAGAAGCATGAATTTTTGTAAAAAATAATTATAACCCAAAAAAATAAGTACGAGCATCTATAGTGAAAAGATAGTAGTTTGAAGAAAAAATATATATATAGTGAAAAGATAATTAATAAATATCTCATAATAAATCGTTAAAATTAAATTTTATCATGAGAAATTTTTTGTACGTATTAAGATGATTTATCAAAGAGACTCACTAAAATAAAACAAAACAAAGGAAAAGACATAACAAAACAAGATAAAACAAAAATTCGTGTCAATAACTAAAATCTAATATTAATATTAGGCTCACCCGGCGGGGAGAAAGATAGTACAGTCAGTCAAATATAATTCTAGTTAATTCCTCGATTTCTTACTATATAATTTATTTATTTTTTTATTAAAAAATATTGCTGCAAGAAAAAGTATTAGTGATGATTATTTTTTCTAACCAAATATAAATTTTTTCTCTAAAGAGTGATTTTTCTAAACCAAATTAAGGTTTGTTGTAGTAGTAAGTTTTCTCTGAACAAATAAAAGTTGGTTGTTAAAAGATAAATTTTTCTCTATTAATTGGTCGCTAAAATTACGATTAACCTTTAATGACCAAGCATTTTTTTTTATTAAGGGTGCGTTTGGTGCTTCAAATTTTAGTGAAAATCTCTATACATTTTTACACATTCTCGCTTTCTCAAAATTTAAAAAAAATTCAATACCTTTCAAAAAAAAGTCAATAACTAGAATTCAGTTAATCAAATAACAAAAATTTTTTCACCATTCTCAGTATGGATTTTCAAACTACCAAATGACACTCACTTTGATTATTTTTTGTGGGATCGTAAAAACCGTTTCAACGGATTGTAAAAACTATTTCAAAGGATTCGCATAACTAACTTCCATCCAAACGGTTTCTATAATCCATTTAGACATATCGTAGTGCAAAAAAGCGATGACTACCTAAAATTTTGAATCCGTTCAAACGGAAATCCAATCCGTCAGAACGAAAATCTTACTATTCATCTCCAAAAAACGTGATTTAAGATATGTGCATCAAATGTAAAAATTTTTCGAAACTATATTTTATCTCACTTTTTATCACTCCAAACTCACCCTAAATCACAAAATTCTAAGTCTTACAGTAACCTGCTGTTCTTGTTTACCATATTAAAACAATTATTTTCTTTATTCAATTCTCAAATTGAATTTGATAACGAAGTATTTATTACACAATATAGGTACGTTTGGAGTAGTAAAAAAATTAGTAAAAATTATAGTTTTGTAACTTATACGGTGGAATAAAAAATTAAAATTTTTAAAAATTTTAGCGATATTTAATAAAATTTGGTCCTATAAACAGTATGCGCTCACTTATAAATATGTAACTTCTAATTAGAGAATTAAGGTATAGTCAAATCGATGGGGTCTGTTATGATGAGGTCACCATACCTTGCAATTCAAGATAGAATTCCGGAAAAAAGGGGGTTGCAGTCGATGATTGACTGCAACAATTGCAGTCGCCCCAAAATGACACCGTTTATTTATTTTTTATCTAAAACGTTGTCATTCCCTTTAAATTGTCATATTCGAATATAAATTGATGCATTTAAATATGAATATTCGAATATGAATTAATGTATTCGAATATTATAATTTACGTGAAACGACGTTATTTTGATGAAAAATGAATGAAACGGTGGCGGTACAGTCAAATTGATGGGACCTATTGTGATGAGACATTATGCCTAATTACCAAAAAAAGGGGGGAAGAAAAGAGACACCATACCTTGCAGTTCAAGGTAGAATTATGAAGAAGAGGGAGTTGCAGTCAGGGGTGATTGCAACCACTACAGTCGTCCCTAGAATGACATCAAATATTTATTTTTTACCTAAAATGACGTTGTATTACTTAAGTTGTTATATTTGAATATGGATTGATGCATTTAAATATGAATATTCGAATATGAATTGATATATGATAATTTAAGTGGAACGACATTATTTTGATGAAAAGTTGATGAAACGATGACGTTTTAGGACGACTGCAGCAGCTGCAATTAGCTTATAACTGCAACCCCTGGAAAGTCAGAATTCCGAGTCCAAGTGAGAAATATGCCTTTTTTGAGTTATAAATTTTTTTTAAATTTTAAAAAAATATTTAAATATTTTTAACTTTCTCCCAATTAAATTTGATTATGTGTCAACCCCTAATGCTAAGTTTTAATTTCTTTTTTAAACTTCTTCGGAACATCAAAAGCTATCATAACATTCTTATAAATAGTAAGACTCTCAGGCAATTTCATCTCCATATAAAACAAAAACTATAGCACAATTACAGGGTAAAATTATTTGATCATCAAATTAAATTTTACATTTTGAAATAAATAAATATACGCTTGATTCACCCGGGCTATAACCCTAGTAATCTAACCCACAAAAAGATTTTTTCGCTGAAAATGTTCTTTTATTAAATTTAGTATACCCTAAATTTTTGTAATTCAACTTATTTTATCTTTAATTCAATCTAAAATTTTATAATTCAACCTACTTTATCTTTAAAATCATTATTTAGTCCAGAGTCCAAAATCTTGAATCTCCCTAAATATGTAGAAGAGGAGGAAAATACCTTGGCACCAGAAAGTAAAAATGGATTATTGGTCCGGTCAATGTCAACATAATCACTCTCCCCAGTCATACTCGACTCGTTCAATTGCAGCGAGTATCCCTCCAAGAACAACCCATCCGCCGGAATCTGATCACCGATTTTCAGCCTCACAACATCTCCAACCACTACATCGAACACAGACACGCGGCGCATTCTCCCGTTCCTTATCACCTCCACCTGAATATTACCACTAACTTTAGACAGCTCATCGAATTGCTTGGACTGCCTGAAATTAGTCACGGCGGAAACCACCACAACCAGAACGACAGCGAACAGAATGCTCCCGCCATTGTACCAACCCTCTTCAATCCCTTCTTCCTTGATTCCGAAACCAAGGGAGAGAGCTGCGCAGACAAGCAGGATCACGATAGTGGTGTCCTTAAAAGCTTGGAACAAGAAATAGAGGAAGCCCTTCGGAGGCCGCCGTTCATACGCGTTGGAACCGAACGCCGCTCGTCGGCTCTTCGTGTCTTCCTCGTAGTCGTCCCCGATGATTCCGTCGTCGGCGTTGGTTTCGAGTTTGGAAACGACGCCGTCGACTCCGCCCAGCTGGGCGAGAAGGCTGAGGTTTTTCTCCTTCGCCAACTTTGCGAGGCTTTCTTTGTTGAGGTTTGCGAGAAGGTGGTCCGCAGTAGCAGTAGTAGCAGTGGTGGTTGGACTTGGTTTGATTTCAAGGACAGTGTGAGTTGTTTTGGCTAGAACTTCTCTAGCAATTGCTCGAACAGAATAGATCACAGAGAATGCAAATCTCCATCGCTTTCGAGTCCTATTACCGGCGTTAGGGATGTCAACTGTAAGCGAATCGGAAGGGCGGTTGTGCTTGTTTATTGACATTTTTAATGAACTAACAGAGGCACAAACCAGGCTCAAACAGCTCCACTTATAGTTGAAATTTCGAGACTTTGCCTACTTGTTAATTACATTCCTTAAAAACCACTAGTGTATCTATATATAAGCTTGTTCAGAAATTTAGGTGAAAAAATAGTGAGTGCATAAAAAAAAAAAAAAGACAGCTATTTTTGCGAAATTTGCAGGAGCATTCATCGCCTCTTCTTCTTGCTACTTTCTTATTGACCCGGGGGTCAGTGCCACGAGGTTGCCGTATTCTTAAGCAATATGGACTTTTGCTTTTATCAGTTTTGAGTCTTGTACAATAATGGGCATGGGCACGGCGTGTTTGGTTGGTAAAAAAAAAAGAAAAGTATAAAAAAGATATAAAAATTTAACCTAAAAGTGTAAAAGTGATATATAACAAAATTTAATTAAAAAAATATACAAAAATCGATAAAAATTAATAAATTTTGATTAATTTTGCCCAACTAAATATCCCCAAACCGAAAGGTAAATAAAACAACCTAAAATTTACCCCTGTTAATTTGAACGAACCATTATTATTATTATTATTATTTTATTAGGACAAGCGGTAAGCAGAGTAGAAGTTGCTTGGAAATTCATAGTCCAAGAACCTTCTCAATCAAACCAGTAGGGTCTTTGGAGTGACAAAAAGTTAATAAAAATTGTAATCTCATAATTGATGTAAATATATAGTGAATAACCTTTACAGATTCTTGATATTTTTTTTTTTTTTTGGAAAACTTAAGGACCATTTGAAATTTCAAAGAAATTCAAAAAAGTCTAAAAACAAAAATTTCAATTTTTTCAAACTCCAAAAAATTCTAACTTTTTCAAAAAATTTGTCAAAATTCGTTAGGACAAATCATTATAGTACATTTTAATGAATTTTGACAAATTTTTTAAAAGGTTGGACTAACATTTATATTAAAAAGTTTTACAAAACTCTAAAAATTTTCAAAATTCTCCACAAAAATTTGTCAAGTGTCACTTTGTATAATTTTTTACAACTTTATATTAAATAAAATACAAATATCCAACCATCATTTCAAAATAATTTTTCACACCCCAAATTCTAAAAAATTTTACTTTTGTTAAAATTTGAAACTTTTTAAACACTCCAAACGGCCCTTTATTAAGATTTAGGCTTCACCAATCCCCCCACCATTATAATACTGTAGATAGATAATTATGTATTACGTAAAAATTTCACAGCATATATATGTTATTTGATATGATCAGAGACTTAAAATGTTTTGTTAGGCAATAATAATTATTTTTTAAATTAATCAGGACGTTTTAACTGTATATCTTTTATATTTATTAAGATATTTTATAATAAAAATTACTATCATATAAAATTAACATATCACCCAGAAAAAAAAATATATAGTGGAATTTAACGTGATAGGTATTATTACTCATTTATTTATTATGCATGTGGTTTTGCTGTAGACTCGGACTCACATTGGCTGCGACATTTTAAGTTTGTGTATGGCTTCAGAATTTATCCTCCCCGCCCCCCAAAAAAGAGAAAAAAATAAAGATTTAAAATTAGTTTTTATTTTTAGTTTGTGATAAAAATTAAAAAAATATGAGACTTGACAAATTAAAATAATTAAAATAAAAAATTAATTAATTGATAAATCTATTTTATTTATTTTTTAAACCTATTCAAGCAAAATTATGCAATTAGAGTTTTATTTTATTTTTTTCTTATCCCATCCAATTTGTTACCCTTCTCTTATCCCTTACTAAATTTTCATTTCAAACACACAATAAAATTATGTTTGTATAAAAAATTTGTCGGCAAAAAGAAAATGATGAGAATTCAGAATCACTTCTCATATTTGTTTGTGGCAAAAAATATAAGAGAAAGTGTATGAAATTTTAAGAAAATAAAATTAATTAAATAAAAAAATAATTGGCTGATGAATATTTTTTATTTATCATATTTTTGATTCATTCAAATAACATGCGTGAGATTTTATTTATATATTTTTTTATTTTTTATTTATCAAATATTTACTCCAAATGGACTCTAAAAGAAAACTAAAAATAACAATAACAATAACAATAGCAATAACAACAATAATAATAATAATAATAATAACTTTCTCACAAAGAGGAAAAGGTAAGTTGATCGGGGTGTTTGGAGATCAAAAAAAAGTTTAAAAAATTTTTAAATTCTAAAAAATTTTAATTTTTTCACAAAATTTTTTTGAACAAACTATTGTAATGCGTTTCAACAGATTTTGACAGATTGTTTAAAAGGTTAGACTGACATTTGTATTAAAAAGTTTCACAAAACTCTAAAAATTTTCAAGATTTTCTACTAAAAATTCTACTACGTGTCAGTTTGTATATTTGTTAACAACTTTATATCAAATTAAACGCAAATATTCAACCATCATTTCAAAATAACTTTCTACATTCTAAATTTCAAAAAATTTCACTTTTGTTAACTTTTGAATTTTTTTTTACACTCCAAACGGCCTCAAAGTTTTAATTTTGATGAAATTTTTTTATTTCCTAAAATACCCTTTAATCTCCCTATAAATTTAAATTTTAATCAAACTTTTAAAAACTATTCTTAATTAAGTCATTTTACAAAATAAAAATTTTTAACCACCACATTGTATTACTTTTATACTGCTATTTAAATCATATAGATTAAATGATAATCACACACATTGTTCCGTGCATACGTATACTTCTAGTAATTAAATAGTATTTTTTTAAATAAAATATTTTGTAATTAATCATTGATTTCCTTTTGCCATAGACAGCATGCCATCGGGGAAACGGGGGCTGATATCGGTTTTCGCGGGCAGCGAATGCTGGTCGCACTTTTCTTTTTTTTTTTTTTTTTTTTGTTTTCCAGTTTGCTTCAAATCAGCGAATATGGCTGTATTTGGGAAGAAAAAAAAAAAAAAAAAACTTTTTTTTGTGATTAACAGTTAACTAATTATTAAAAAGTTAATCTTTTTATATTTGGGAGGGAAGAAAAAGTTAACCTTTTTTTTTTAGTATCTATCTTTTTAGCTTTTTTGTTAATTTGATATTTTTACCCCTTTAATGTTTAAAATAAATTAAAATATAAGACAGTAAATTTGATTATTTAAAAAAAAAATTAGTAACTGGGAGCCAAACTACTAACTTTTATTCCCAAACACAACCCCAATGTCAATCAACCCAACAATTTTTTTTTTTTTGTAAGAACGTGGTTCAAATAATAAAAATACTTTTCGAGTTATTGGAAAATATATTAATTATATTGAATATTAAAATATTTAAAAATAAATTTTTTAATATAAATTAAAATATTATGATGAAAATTCAGTTGTCAATAGAATTTAAAATATTTTTAAATTTTATTTTTAAAATATTTAAAAATAAAAATTTTTAATATAATTTAAAATATTATAATAGAAACACAACCATTGTAAAAATCAAAGGATTTACATATGTATCATTGAAATCATATAAAAATTATTTTCTATTATAAAAAATAAATTATACTAGTAAATTAGATTTCTAAATTTTTTAACAATTATTACTTGAATTATTATAAAAAAATCTAGATAATTAATATAAAAATAATTATTATGAAAAAATAATAGTTAACTTGCATGAATACATGAATTAATATTTAAATTAAAAAATTATGAAGACTATTTTCTTGTAGTAAAAATAAAAATATTTTAATAAGTTGATCAAACTTAATTTTTATTTAAAACATAGACAATTACAATTGAATTTTTAAAAAAAATTTACTTACAACACATGAATTTTTTCATATCATAAACTTAAGATTAAGTTATTCTCTTAAAAATTTTGTAAAAATATTTTTTATTATAAAAAACAAATTATAATGACAAATTATTTTCTTTTTCAAAATATTTTAACAAAAAAATTATTTTTTTTTTTAAATAATTCAAGTAACAATTGTTAAAGATTTTAGAAAAGTAATTTATTAGTATAATTTATTTTTATAATAGAAAATATTTTTTATATGGGTTCAATAAAACATATATAGATATTCTGATTTTTAAGCCAGTTGAATTTTTATTGTAATATTTTAAACTATATTGATAAATTTTGTTTTTTAAATATTTTAAAATATTCATTTAAATATGTTTTACAATTATGTTGATAACTAAATTTTTATTATAGTATCTTAATTTATATTAAAAATATTTTTACAATTATGTTGATAACTAAATTTTTATTATAGTATCTTAATTTATATTAAAAATATTTTCAAATATTTTAATATTTAATATATTTAAAATGAATATTTTTAAAATATTAAAAAATAAAGTTTATCAATATAATTTAAAATATTATAATAAAAATTTAACTATTATAAAAATCAAAGTATCTACGTATGTCTCATTGAACCCATATAAAAATATTTTTAACTAAATTTTTATTATAGCCTTTTAATTTATATTAATAATATTTTTAAATATTTTAGTATTCAATATATTTAAAATGACTTTTTAAAATATTAAAAAATAAAATTTATTAATATAATTTAAAATATTATAATAAAAATTCAACTATTGTAAAAAATTAGAGTATCAACGTATGTCTCAGTCAACCCATATAAAAAATATTTTCTATCATAAAAAATAAATTATACTGATAAATTATTTTTCTAAAATTTTTAACAATTGTTACTTGAATTATTATAACAAAATAAAATAATTTGCTTGTTAAACATTTAAAAAAGAAAATAATTTGTCATTATAATTTAATATTTTATAATAAAAAATATTTTTTATGTGGGTTTAAAGAGAATAACTTAATTTTAAGTTTTATGATGAAAATAACTCACATGTTATAAATAGAACTTTTTTAAAAATTCAATTGCAACTGTCTCTGTTCTAAACAAAATTTTAGTTCAGTTAACTTATTAAAATTTTTTTTATTTTTACAATAAGAAAGTAGTCACCATAATGTTTTTTTTTTTTAATTTAAGTATTCATACAGGTTAAAGATTAATTTTTATAAAAATTATTTTTACATTAATTATCTAAATTTCTTATAAGAATTCAAGTAACAATTGTTAAAAAATTTAGAAAAGTAATTTATTAGTATAATTTATTTTTTATAATAGAAAACATTTTTTATATGGTTTTAATATGACATACGCAAATATTTTGATTTTTACAAGAATTGAATTTTTATTATAATATTTTAAATTATATTGATAAATTTTATTTTTTAAAAATATTCATGTACAAATATTTTCAAATTATATTGATAGCTGAATTTTTATTATATATAAATTAAATTAAAAATTTTTATTTTTAATATTTTATTATTCAATATAATTAATATATTATTCAATAAGTCAAAAATATTTTTATTGTTTGAACCACGTTCTTTAAAAAAAAAAAAAAAAAAGAATTGTTGGGTTGATTGATGGTGGGGTTATGTTTGGAAAAAAAGTTGGTAGCTTTGTTACTGGCTATTAATTTTTTGGATTTTTTAAAATGATTAAATTTACCATCTTACATTTTAAATTTCTTTTAAATATTAAAAAGTAAAAATAATCAAATTAATAAGAAATTAAAAAAATAGCTACTAATAAATTAATTTTTTTCTTTTTTAAATATATATAAAAAAATTAATTTTTTAATAGTTAATCAGTAACCAATTATAAAAAAAATTATTTTTTTCCCCCCAAACTCAAGTTTATTCGCGGATTTGAAGCAAACTGAGAGGATTAAAAAAAAAGGAAATGTGCCTATCAATGTTAGCCCCTCCACTTCCTCCCGTCAGTCGGGAAGACATCTACCTCGTACATAATTAATTATTTTATTTTATTCTTTCTATATATAATATTAGTTATTGAGACGGGTTAGTCTAAAATTAGGGTGGGTCTATGGTGCGGTCAAAAACGTTTGAAAAATTTTAAAAATTTTTTAATATATTTTATATTTTTTTGTATTTTACAAAATTTTATAAATTTATATATATTTACATACTCTCAATAACTTTTTATAAATGTCAATAAATTTTTTTATGAATCCTAATAACATTCCACAAATCTCAATAATTTTTCTACAAATTCCAAAAACTTTTCAACGAGTTTCAATAAATTTTAATATAAAATCGTTTTGAGGAATTTAAAAAAATCGTTTGGACGGTTTTTTTTTTTTTTTAAAACTGACGTAAAAATCAAAAAGTTTTATTATCCATCTCTAAAAAATGTGGTTTGATGGTTGTATACCAAATGTAAAAAAATTACATAGACCACATATTTCATTATTTTTATTATTTTTTATCGCTCCAAACTCGCTCTTGGATTTGAAATGTTTATGGGTTACTTAACCTAAAATCCTGACTCAAGAATATGATTGTTGTTAAGTGTTATTGCTGATTAATATATTAGCTGATCTCTAATGGAAGTATTTTGAGGTATAATTTTTTATTACAAAAATTATTAACGTTTGATTTTTGAGTATTTGATACATCATTAATTTTTGTTACGTTTTTATTCAGTTATAATAATTTCTTAACTTGAAATTTATAAAAAAAAATTGTTAAAAATTACTAAAAATTTTATCAACTACTTAAAAATTATCAAAAAATTGCTTAAAAATTATTACTTATTTTACTAAATATATCAAAAATTATAATTAATAACTTTTGATGTATTTTTTTAACAATAGTTAATAAAATCAGTGCCTTCAAACGGCCCTGGTATTATATATAACAAGTTGATATGGATTAGGAGACGGGCGCTGATTATTCTATTTTTTTCTCTAAAAAAAAATAGAGCTACGGCAAAGTTAAGGTTTCTACGTGTAGGGGTGTTTAAAGTTCTAATATGTCTAACGGCATAAAGTTTGTTGCCCAACACGCATGAAGAGAAAGTAGAATAAAAGAGAAGATTAAAGGTACAAGCTTGGCATATTGTTTATTTACCTGTTGCTTCGGATTAGGTTGTGTTTGGTTCTTAATAAAAAAACGCTTACCTCGTGTTCCACGTTTCTGCATAATGGCTCCTATTAGAGCTACACAAAATAAAATAAAATTTTATAAATTTTTACTAAATATAAATTACGAGATAATAAAACTTAAATTTTTCACTCATTACACGAATTACGAAATATTTACTTTTATAATTTTATTTTATTTTATACACTTTTATACAATTCTAAACATTCCAAAATGTGATCCAGTCGGAGCGAGCTGATCAAACAGAAATGATATCACCGCTTGTCGCGTCACGGTTGATGTGTGAGATTCAAGGTTACAGTGGACAAATTTATTATAGTAAAAAAATTAAGAGTTGAAATTTATTTATATTTAATTTAATAATTTTAATTTAATTTAATGAAAATTATTTTTTAAATAAAAATAAAAATTTTTAAAAATTTAATTAAAATATAATTAATACAGAATATTAAAAATCACACGTTATTAAAGAATAAATCTATCTTATTCCTTCGTTTTTTCTCGATACCCTTGCAATGGATTTTTTTCGCCGTAAACCCCCTGTAGCTAGTTGTGGGGGCAGATCTAAAAAAATTATGTGATGATGGGAAGAATAAAATAAAATTTGACTGTCGAAAAGAAAAGAAGAAGGAAAGAGAGATAAAAAGATCCAAATGGGGTTAAATTATTTTTAATTATATTGGATAAACTAAGTATGATTATATTAATGTTATTCAGTTAAAATTAATTTTTTTCATTGGATGAGTATAACTAGTATTAAGTTAATTTTTTTTCTTTTCTTAGATATTCACAATTAAGCACAGAAGATAATATTAAAAAAAATAAAATAATTGCCCTGGAGGGCCAACCTTGACTTCGCCCATGTTAAAGGGGATCGCAACTGATCAGGTCCGATCAGATTCGACTATTATTTCTATTACTTTTGAATTTGTCAAATAAAAAAAATTATTTAAATTAAGTAGATACTTGACACATAAGATGAATTTGCCGAGTAAAAAAATTATTTAAATTAAGTCCGTACTTGATAAATATTTTTAATTAATTACCATCTCCTAATTTATAGACTAATTTGATACTTATCGAGTAATCAGTTATCTATAAGTTAGAAATTTAAATCGGTTACATTAAAAATAATGATTACAAAATTATTTAAATATAACAACTTTATAAGCAATTTTGCATCTTAAAAGATTAAAATATTATATTTAAATAAAAGTTTTTAAATATTTTGTATTTAATAAAATTTATTATACTAATTTTATAAAAATAACATTTAAGAAAAAAATCTCATATCATCTTAAATCTCTACTTTAATCAAGAACTAAATTTTGAACCTCAAATAAATTATTTGTATTAGAATCTTGAGCTATTTGATATTTAATTAAAGGGTCTTCATTCTTTCAACGCAATATATGTTTATCATTTAGTTTGGTACTTAAGTTGATGGAATTATTTGTATAAATGCAGATATTAGATAATTTAAACAAGTAATCTGATAATTCTATCAAGTACATTATAATCCAGATATAAAAGCAAGTTGGACTAGGAAAAAAAAGAAAAGTAATGCTACTTATCAAAAATAAAAAATAAAAATTATCATAATCAAATTAAATATTAAACTGGTGAAAACACTTTCACACTTTATTTGTTCAATTAGAACTTCCCAACACCACTTTAAAATTCATCATTAAAAAAAAAAAAAGAATTGTTGGGTTGATAGATGATAGGGTTGTGTTTGGGAAAAAAGTTGGTAGCTTGGCTACCGGCTATTAATTTTTTGGTATAAAACCGTTTTGACGAATTTAAAAAAATCGTTCAAACGGTTTTTTTCCCAAAAAACTAACGTAAAAGTCAAAAAGTTTCACTATTCATCTCTAAAAAAATGTGGTTTGATAGTTGTATGCCAAACGTCAAAAAATTACATAGATCACATTTTTTGTTATTTTTTATTATTTTTTATCGCTCCAAACGCACCTTGAATTTGAAATGTTTATGGGTTACTTAACCTAAAGTCCTGACTCACGAATATGATTGTTGTTAAGTGTTACTGCTGATTGATATATTAGCTGATCTCTAATGGAAGTGTTTGGGGTATAATTTTTAATTACAAAAATTATTACCATTTGATTTTTGAGTATTTGATACATCATTAATTTTTGTTATTTTTTTATTTAGTTATAATAATTTCTTAACTTGAAACTTATAAAAAATTACTAAAAATAGTTAGAAGTTACTAAAAATTGTTAAAAATTACTAAAAATCTTATCAAATACTTAAAAATTATCAAAAAATTGCTAAAAATTATTACTTATTTTACTAAACGTATCAAAAATTATACTTAGTAATTTTTGATGTATTTTTTTAACAAAAGTTAATAAAATTAGTGCCTTCAAACGGCCCTGGTATTATTATATATAACAAGTTGATATGGATTAGGAGACCGGCGCTGATTATTCTATTTTTTTCTCTAAAAAAAAATAGAGCTACGGCAAAGGTTAAGGTTTCTCCGTGTAGGGGTGTTTGAAGTTCAAATATGTCTAACGGCATGAAGTGTGTTGCCCAACACGCATGAAGAGAAAGTAGAATAAAAGAGAAGATAAAAGGTACAAGCTTGGCATATTATTTATTTACCTGTTGCTTCGGATGAGGTTGTGTTTGGTTCTTAATAAAAAAACGCTTACCTCGTGTTCCACGTTTCTGCAGAATGACTCCGTTTGGAGTTACACAAAATAAAATAAAATTTTACAAATCTTTACAAATACGAATTATTAGACAACAAAATTTAAATTCTTCACTAACTACATGAATTACGAAATATTTACTTTTATAAATTTATTTTATTTTATACACTTTTATACAACTCCAAACACATCCAAAATGTGGTCAAGTCAGAGCGAGCTGATCAAACAAAAATGATATCACTGCCTATCGCGTCACGGTCGATGTGTGAGATCAGTGTTGCAGTGAAAAAATTTATTATAGTAAAAAAATTAAGAGTTAAGATTTGTTCAATTAGAACTTCCCAACACCACTTGAAAATTTACCTATGACATTTCATGTCACAAAAAATTATAAGTATTATTTTATTTTATTATTTATATTTATAATATTATATATTATATTTATTGATATGATCTACAAAATACTTAGTGGTGCAACCCGAGAATGCACTTTATTTCACACAATATTTTGTCTTGATTTTTCTAAGCTCTTTTATATTTAAAAATTTTAAATTAATGTTAATTTTATAATTCAATTAAAAGACAAAAGAGAGAATTTCAGTAATTTCACCTTCAAAATTAGGAGTACCACAGTTCTACTTTCAAAATTAAAATGATGGATCACTTGATCTCAACCCTCGCCCCAAGACGAGTTTGATAACAAGGGGGTGTTTGGAGGTATGATTTTTAGTAATTTTTGTTATTTTTTGTCAAAAGTTAATAATTATAATTTTTAGTATGTTTGATGAATCAACTAGTAATTTTAATGATTTTTTGATGTTTGGTAAAATTTTTAATAACTTTTAATAATTTTTAGTAATTTTTAGTAACTTTTGATAATTTTTAAATTAAAAAGTTATTGTAATAAAGTAAAAAGTGGCAAAAACTAATGGTTTACTAAATACTCAAAAAGAAAAAATAAGTAATTTTTTTTGTTAAATTTTGTGTCTCCAAACGGTACATAAGCCATAGAGTCCTTCAAACGACCAATCTTAGGGCGAGCCATATTTTTTTACCACGTATATAAATTATTATTTAATTTTAACTTTTAAATTTAAAATTTTAACATGACAAGTATTTTTACATATTTGATAAGCAAATAAGGCTGCCTTTACGAGAGAAAGAGAGAGTAAAAAAAAAAAAAACAGCAACTTTTGCTGAGCTAAGTATTTGATAAAACAGCAACTTTTGCTTCTTTCCTCGAATTGGCACATTAGTTAATTACTAACTTTTACTAAATTAACTAAAAAGTTCACATTAAACTAATTTAATACTTACCAAAATTTTTATTGAATACTTAAAAATTATCAAAAATTACTAAAAATTTTTATTTATTCTATTAAATACTTAAAAAGTTAACAAAATTTACTAAAATCTTTTATTTATTTTACTAAATATACAAAAAATTTCACTTATAACTTTTATCAAAAAAATTACCAAAAATTATTAAAATTTTTGGTTTCCAAACTGAAGCTACTTATAAAAGTGTTTGATTGGTTAAAACTAATTAAAACCATCAACTTTTTGTATTTTATTCCAATCAAATTTTATCACATATCACTTTTACATCAAATCTATTAGGCATCTCTTCTATTGGGGTGGCCCAACTTTTGGGCTGTATTTTTGGCCTAATATAAAGCCCAAAAGGGCCACCCTAGTTGTCAAGACGCGGACAATACAGCAAAGGAGAGCTGCCGAACAGTGAGGTAAAACAACAGAAATTCAGCATGTTTTTGTCACAACACAGTTTTCATCAAACAGACATTTAGAGAGATTGTACCGTTGGATTGAGCTGATTTTTTTTTGGCGCGATGTTCGAAACTCATTTTTCTACAATCCAAACGGTGGAGATGGGAAATAGGGTTCTCTAGGTTAGTCTGTTTGAGCAAAACCAGAACTGCTGTTTTGGGAAGTATTTTTCTCACTTTGTTCTTGATTTACCTTTCTTGTTTCCAAGACTTCGTTTTTGAGAATAGTTATAGAAAGTATAGTGATGTATACCTCTGGATATATTTATAGAGAACTCATTGATTGTACTTATTATTAAATACAGTGGAAGGGATTTGGGTAAGTTGTCTTGTGGGTGTTTTTTTTTTTTTTTTTTGTACACTCCTCTCACCGGAGAGATTTTTTCTCACGTAAAAATGTCATGTCTTGTGGATTCTCGAACTCTTTATTGTTATTTTGTGATTTGCACCGAGTTATTGAGAGAATTGTTTATTTAGGGTTGGTTTGATGCAATAAAATTTGTTGAAAATTTTTAAAAATTTTTATTACATTTTTACACTTTTTTACCTTTTTAAACTTCGAAAAAAATTCAATACATTCCAAAAAGAAGTCGATAACTAGAATTTAGTTAATCAAATAGCTAAAAATTTTTTTGCTATTCTCACCATAGTCTCCCAATTTACTGTATAACACTCATTGTGACTAATTTTTTCGGAATCATTCTGACGAATTGTAAAAACCGTGAAAAAACAAAAAAAAATATGCAGAAAGCCTCAAAAGTAAACGTAGACAAACGAAAGTAAAAGAGGCATACGATTTAACGAGGTAAAATCCTATAACCACTTCTAGGTAAAAACCTCGAGTCTATAAGGCGACCATCCCTGAAAATCAATCTACTATAAAATTGAAGATTACAAGAGTTTACCAGACACGACTTAACTTGACACCTGTCTTAGTCTAAGTACCTTTTGCTTGCTAGAACCCGTAATTAATCTTCATCCGTGTGATTGACTTCGTTCTTGAACCCGAATGGCACTTCCTAGAACCCAGAGATGTTCTTCACTCTACAAACCCTTTGAAATCACGATCAATTGTTGCTTTTTGAATTTCAACACCCTTGATTGTCTCTATCGCAAAGTGTTTTCTTTTCTTCTTCAAATGTTATTGTTAGGTTTAGCAAAATATATTATATTTATATTCGTTCCATTCATTCCCAATATGGAAACAGAATAAAAATCGAATATATCAGAAATCTGCAGACTGTTCAAATCTCAATCGCACCATATTTGGAATGAATTAACTTTCCAATTCAATCTTCGCATTGAGGAACAACTTGATCAATAAAGACTCAATACGAAAATTACAAATATTAAATACTTATTGACTCACAATTGTCACACCTAAAAATTAAACCTTACAAATCGTTTGGACGCTTATATGAAAAAATAAAGTATAAAGCGTAATAATTCAATACGTCCAAACGGTTCTCACCAAACCGTTCTGATGATTTGGCTCTGCCAACTTCCTTTCAAACGGATCATTGTAAACCATTCCGACGCCAGTGACGTTTTGAGTTTGGTTTGGTCTGTAAAAAATCATAACTGATATAAAATTTTGAAACCGTTCAAAAGAAATCTAATCCGTCGGATGAGAAATCCTACTATTGATCTCTAAAAAATACAATTTAAGATATATATGCCAAACACTGAAAATTTCTTTAAATCACATTTTTCGCTATTTTTTGCCGCGCCTAATGGACTCCTTAACTTCAATTGCACCGCTCTTTCCATCAAAATCTTCTTACTTTTATTATATTTTTGACCGATCAAACACCTTAACAACCTTTCCATTGTTTTGCCTTGTGGAAAAAATGCTTCCCACTGTTTTGCATCGTGGAAAAAATGCAGCAGATTTACAGTAAAAAGCCTGTGTCTACCCCCCTCACCCAAAAAAAGGGTTCAAATCGCCAACTTGCGTGTCATTTTCCGTACAATTGCACAGTAGTTACGTTAAATCTTTCTCAAACTTTCCAAGTCTTAATTGACCAATGTTGTCAGACCGTGGGCAGCAAGGTTAAGTCATTGGTTTAGTCAACCACGCTCGAATCCAGACGTCATCACAGTTACGTAATAAATATTTTGCATTTAGTAATAATAAATTAAAATAATTAAAATAATATAACTTTATTAAAATAATATATAAATTTACAAAAATATTTTAAAATATTTCCCAATGATTGAAAAAAAAAAAAAAAAAACTGTTTGGCCAAATTTTAAGAATTTAAACTGACACCCCCACCTCGCAAGATCGTCATTATTATTACATTAGCCCCGCTTGAAATCTCTCAATTTTTGATCATTTTAATTTTTTAATTTTTTTAAATTACTCGCTTACATTATTTTTTTAAATTATAAAGAATGAATATGTCAAAATGAATTTTTTTTTTGAAAAATACAATAAAAAAATTAAAAAGCATAGTTTATCTTTCGAAGCCAGCTAAACTAATCATAACAATCCAAGTTTATTTGGGGTTGCTGGGTAATGTTGAGACTGCACTAGAAAAATCAAGGGTCTTGATTTGATTGTATTAATTTAAAAGTTGTTTAATTAAAATTAATTATAAAATAAAAATAAAAGTTAAAAAAATTAATTGAATCATAATTAATGTAAAATATGAAATTTTTTTTCATTAAAATATAGTTAAATCAAAGCCGTTAATTTTCTACCGCACCCTCTGCAGGAATTTTTCTACTGCAGTTCTTGGAACCCGTTTGTTTGGCCCAACCAGTCCAGCTTTATTTTTTAAGGGATTGGTCAATAAGAAATTACTCATGGGACGGGCCTGGTCATAATTTTCGACCCACTGTTTCTTTTGGGCCGAGATTTCGATTTAAGAAATAACCAAGCTCCGCCAGGCCTGATAATTTATAATTAAAAATTATTTTTACAATTATATATGTGTTCTATAATTTTTGTTTGGGTTATTAAAATTAAATTAACGGTGATAGGTTACTTAATTGGTAAAATTTTAAATTTACTCTTCAGTGTTCACTTGTTCTGGATTAATCGAGACAACCAAAAAAAAATTTTTGTTAGAATTAAAAATTATTTTATAGTTACGTATTTGTTGTATATATAATTTAATTTAGTCTGGGATTTATAATTTACAATTACTCAACTTAACCGCTGTTGAGCAACTCTTTCTGTCAAAATCATTTGCTACTCAAGCTGTTGCTAAGCAACCCTTTCTGTCAAAACCATTGCTACATATCTCTCTCTCTCTCTCTCTCTCTCTCTCTCTCTATATATATGTGTGTGCGCGCGCGCGCGCTTCTCTTCAAGCAGATAATTTGTTTTTGGAGTCAATCAGTCGATTTGTAAGTGATTTGTTCACTCCCTTGTCATTAATTATCCATTTATTTTGGGCATGTTTGGTAGAAAAAAATAAAAAAAAAGTACAATAAAAGTAGAAAAATGTAACATAAAAGTGATATATAAAAATTTTGATTGAAAAAAGTATAAAAATTAATTAAAATTAATGACCTTTGGTGAGTTTTAGTATGGCCGTTGGGTAGATTTTCATTAAGACTGAGAAGGTACTCTAGGTATATATATATATATATATATTATTTAGCAGTCAAAAAAAATAAAAACTCAAAATTTTTTCTAATTTTTTTCAATTTTTTCAACTAAAATTAGCAAACATAAAAAAAAAAATTACAAAACATAGAACCACCAACTTTTTTTAATTTTTATTTAACTTTTGTAAGTTTTAACTGGTAAATAACTTTTAGTCAAAATGACCCATGTTATACTAAAATAAAGATTATAGAAGAAGTAGAATTTTTTTTTAGTTTACCAACGCAGTATTATTGTTAATTAAAAAAACCTAAAGTTGAAGGTGCACATGTGAAAGATAATAAATTAAATATTATGTACTGCTAGATATTGTAAGAATTCAATAAGTGAAAAAAATCCCAAAAAAAACCGGAGGCATGGTACAATCACCGTAGTACGTCAATCTTGACAGCAACTCAACTAATTGATTTTAGATTTACTCTCTAATAATTATTAATACGGATCTTCTCATATCTATTGAAAGTTCATTTGATCATTAATTTCAAAATTTCAGAAATTAGTTGAAGTGTGTACAAGTTAAGTCGGAAATCTTGAGTCATCAAAAAAAAAACATTGTCACCTAAAAAAAACCCCTAAATGGTTGAAATAGCGACATGAATACCGATTGAAAGTTTAAATTTTAGAAACTTTTTATCTTTTTTTATCAAAAATTACTAGCTACAATTTTTGATATGTTTGATGAAACAAATAACAACTTTTAATAATTTTTTTACAACTTTTGAATGTTTAATAAAATTTT
This sequence comes from Vitellaria paradoxa, assembly GCA_019916065.1. Lineage (NCBI taxonomy): Eukaryota > Viridiplantae > Streptophyta > Magnoliopsida > Ericales > Sapotaceae > Vitellaria > Vitellaria paradoxa. The sequence goes on from CM034238.1 coordinate 18,621,948, forward strand.
TAACAACTTTAGGTAACTTTTGAGTTGAAAAAGTTGTGTTGTAACTGAGTAAGAAAATGAAAAAAAAAATTAATGTTTTATCAAATATCAAGAAGTAAAATTTGATAGTTTTCGGCTAAAATTTGAGTTGCCAAACAGTGCCATACAAAAATTACTGTTTGGCAAACGGAACAATTGGTGATCCATCTTTGAAGCTGAAAACTCTTTAAACTTGATCGATACTAAATTTAAAAAGCTGTTTGTATTGTTGTCCTTACTTGAACACAACATTTTATTACTTGTGAGAAATCTGATTTTAAAAATCTAACTCTGTTTATAATTTTAAATTTCATAAAAAATTATAAAAAATTTTCAAAAATTATTAACTTTTTATTCCATTTTATCTTGTTATATGAATTACGAGACTATTATTTTTATTAATTTTTAATAATTTTTTGTAAGTACAAACGTAACTTTTACTGTATCGATGATGTGTTACATATTCAAAAGGCTGAAGTTTGGAACCCGGAGGATAGTGGGTTAATTTGGAAGTGCTTCCTTAGCCATCCATAGTCACCCTCTCAAGGTGAATTTCAAATTAAATGATTAGATTTTATATGGAATATTATAAAAACATAAAGAAAATGACTACCATAAATCAAAAAAATATTCTATTGTGTTTTCAGAAGTATTACTTAAAACATTAATACTAATTAATGATTAATTTTATTATTTTACATTGTTGGGTGATGTCCACACCCATAGAAGAAGTACTGAGAAGTGTTCCAATGTCAAAGTTGTACAGAGAATCCATTGTCCCTGTCAGCCAGCATCGAAAGTCAGCCGCAGCGCATTTAATACACCGATTGTTTCATTGTCTGTTAAGCAACCACTTGCCTATACATAAGGAGCAAGGATGAAGACACGTTGGGACACGTTGGGTCGGTTTGGCATCGTTATAAAATTTTAAAAATTATTATAAATCTCTAATAACTTTTTTAATTTTAATTTTTCCGTCATCATTAATTTTAAAAAATTTTAATATTTCATTAAAAAAAATAAAAAATTTAGAAGTAGGTTAACTGAATATGTAAATTTTTTATACAATTATATTTTTCGTGTCGAAAATCTTTCAAACAAGTACCATTGTCGTTATTTTTTGTGAATTTTTTTAAATCCGTAGGGAACAGATTTGAAAAACCGTTCTCATAATTTGTTACTTAAAAAAAAAACTTAAAATTAATCTCAAATCATATTTTATCTCAATTTATCTAATTTTTTCTTACTCTAAATGGGATATCTGTGGAGTGAAGTGAGAATCAAAGTGAGGGAGAGAGAGAGAGAGTTCTGTGTGAGTGTTGGTCTGTAAAATTCTTTTATGTTGGTAATAGAAACTCTTTTGATTTCCCCTGTCAATTGAGTTTGTTCTTGCTTAATTTATCCTAATATACATGACTATTATTATATAGGAGAAACTTTTGTGCCTGTGGATATTTTACTCAAACTGAAAATGAATCCTCCCAGGCCAATCTGCAATTCAAGCCTTATTACAGTTGTTTGGTTGAAAAATAGTTGAGGAAGAAATATAATAAAAATATAAAGATGTGACATAAATATAATATGTGTTAAAATTTTATTAAAAAAATATAAAAAATAATTAAAATTTTAGTAACTTTTGATATTTTTTTAATTGACCAAACAGGGCCTACTATTATTATTTGGGAAGTCTGGATATTTGTAGATCGTGTGATATATATATATATATATATATATATATATATAATTTCTAGGAGTTTTATTTCATACAGCCATTTTCATGAGTATATTCCATTTTTCTATTGTATGTATATCAATTTCAAGCAGTTAAGCTGCCAACATCATCCTGACAAATTCTTCGTAATTAATTTGACCATCACCATCCAAGTCGGCGTCCCTGATCATCTGCTCTACTTCTTCATCTGTCAGCCTCTCTCCTATGTTAATCATTCCATTTCTTAACTGGCAATAACCAAAACCAAGTAATAGAGAATAATAAGAAAATGGCAAAGGAAGTAATGGCTCTTTTTCATCAATGTAAAATATTACTTATATTATATTATACTTTTTATTTTAATATAAATCAAAATAATATTTTTTTAATTATGAAGATATATTTTTTAAAAATAACCTATTATAAATATACTTGTCAATTACTATTGAACAATTAATAAAAATAAATAGAGAAATCAATATTTAGATGAAATGAAATGGAGAGTACTACTAAGTAGACAATTTGTAAAATAGAAATATGTTGTATTTTATTGTATTTAATTTAGAGAATTTGTTGAGTTAGGCTTGGTTTGGGAAGTAAAAAAGTTAATTTTTTGTAGATTAACTAGTAGCTATCTACTAAAAAGTTAGTTTTTTTTTATTTTACTGTATTTAATTTAGAGAATTTGTTAAGCTAGGCTCGGTTTGAGAAGTAAAAAGTTAGTTTTTTTTGTAGTTAACTAGTAGGTATCTACTTAAAAAATTAGCTTTTTTGTATATGAAAAGGGAAAAAAACTATTGTTGATTTAACATTTTTGTCCTTACAAGTTTAAAAGAAGATTAAAATGTAGGATGATGAATTTAGCCATTTTAAAAAAAGTTAAAAAGTTAGTAGCTGATAGCTCAACCAAACGAAGCCTCAGTGTGGATGCCTTATAACAATGCTTTCTTAGTTTTATTATTTTTTTTACTTCTGGAAAAATGAAAAAAATAGTATGGGATTTTTCTTTATTTATTTCGTTCCTTCCCCCTCCCTGGGAGGTTGAGGGTGAGGTCCAAAGTTAAAAAAGCGATGAACCCCAATTGCTGTTTTCAGACTAGGTAAAGTAAGATCCTAATTGCAAGTTTTTCTTCTCTCGTTTCCTTATTTTATTTGGGTTGGTGGTTGTCAATAAGTTAACTTGGTACTATATATATATATACATATACATATGTGTGTGTGTGCTGTGGCGAGAAAATAACCTCAGTGGCAGATATGTAACCATCTTGATCCTTGTCAAAGACCTTGAATGCTTCTTTTAGTTCTTCTTCGGCTTCACTTTCCTGCAGACATAAAACTATCACAATTTAGACAATTCTTTATGAAAGTCGACGGGTAAAATAAATTTAGTGTTTATGTAATATTATCATCAATTTCATTTCCGGTGTTCTATTTTTATTTGTTATTTTGTTGTTCTACACTTAATTCAACTTTAATACGGCCATTTTCTCATTAAATTTGATTAAAAAGATCACATAATGCGTAATTAGTATGTATTAAATTAAACATATAGATAAATCACATTTAAATTGAATTAAATGCATAAAGATTCGTTTAGAGTGATAAAAAGTGAGATAAAATGAGATAATTTGTAGATTTGTAATTCGTGCTGTGAGATAAAAAATAAATAATTATAATTTATAAAAATTTTTAAAATTTTTCAGTATTTTTCGTAAACTAAACACACCTAAGATAAAACAAAATTAGATTAGAAGTACATTGAGCTAAATAAAAATTAAAAATATAAGCCTAAAATAAGATTAGTTGCAAATCACATGCAAGTTAGAATGAAGAAAACAAAAAACAACAACATTGCAACTAAAGGCATGAGATATATATATAGGGAGAGAGAGAGAAAGTGTGTGTGAGAGAGAGAGAGAGAGAGAAGGAGAAGGGATGTTCTTCTTCATGATTAATTTTCCAATTATAATTTAATTACCTTCATCTTTCTGGCCATGAGATGCAAGAACTCCCCAAATTCTATGGTTCCATTACCATCAACGTCGACTTCGTTAATCATCCTCTGCAGTTCTTCTTCCGTCGGATTTTGGTCAAGGGATTTTATTGCGGTTGCCAATTCTTCACTAGTGATACACCCTACAAAAAGTACGGCTATTTGTCGTGTGTCCAAAAAAATGTGGCACGTAACTTTTGCACGATGTGCATATTATAATATACGCACCTCTAATTGGACATAAATTAAGTTACATGATAAATCTTGAAGTTCAGTAATAATACAATCCGGCCTCTTTTTTGAGATATAAATAATTATAGTAATCCTTTACTAGAATTAAATTTACTCTTTTACTCTCAATGAAACACTTACTTTTTTTTTCTTTTTTTTTTTTATCGTATTTATACCGGAACTTAACCCCCACTCTCTCTCTTTTTTTTTTTAATTTCGATATATTTTATTTTTTATTTTAATTAAGAGTGCATTTGGCACACTGAAAAATGCTGAAAAATTAAAAAAATCTCTAAAAATTATTCATTTTTTATCTCACTATACAAATTACAAACTTATAAATTATTTCACTTTTTATCACTCCAAACGCCCCCCTAAATTTGTTAGTTTTTTTTTTTTATTTTCTCCGTTCTCTAATATATTTTCACTACCCAATCTAACCTACTCCAATTCCAATATCTCATCTATAATGTTTTTCAATAATAGCATATTTATTCCATCGCCAAATAAGAATAATCAAATTTCAACAATCATCACTCATATTTAAAAAAAAAAAAAAAAACTCATAACCATCGCTAGTTTGTTTCTACTAAAATAAATCTAATATCAAAATAATTCATCAAACTAAATCATTGTTATTAAACTATTATTTTTGTTAACGACCTAAATATATTAGCAGGTTTTAGTTTTTATTATATTTTTAGGCGAGAAAAAAAAAAGTAGAGAAACTGAAGAATGAGAACTGTAGGTGTGAATATAGATTTGGTGTGTGGTCAAACTTTAAGGTCATAATTATAATTTAAATTTTGATTGATTAATCGTATGAATGAATTTGTTATATAATTTTAAAAATAAAGGAGATTAAAATATTTTTCTTACTTTAGGACAGAGATTATTGTATTAGTAAATATGAATAGAGATTTAGAGCCCGTTTAGAGGATTAAAAACTAACAAAAAAGTAAAATTTTTGGATAGTTTTTTGTGTGTTTTGTGGAATAAAGTGTAATTTTTAATATTTTTTTTACAATTTTTAGGTGTTTGGTAAACTTTTTACTATAGTAAAATAAAAAAGTGGTAACTTTTTGTGCAGTTTGATAAATTTTTTATTCTAGCGGAGCAAAAAAAATAAATTTTTATGTATTTGGTAAACTTTTTGTTTATTTTTTACTGTAACAAAGTAAAAAAGTGAATAAAAATTTTAGTTTTATCAAACGCACCAAAAGTTACAAAATGTAACTTTGATACTTTTTTACTAATTTTTGAGCCTCCAAACAGGACCCTTAGGTAATTTTCTTTGAATCAAATCACCCATTATTCCACATAAGTTTTGAAAAAAATGGAAAGTAAAAACAAAGAAATAAGAATAGAGGTCATACATTTTGACAATTGACAACAACATCATGATTGAAACTGACAAATATTTTAGGACGAGAAAGTTTCTTATTCTATTACATGGACTCAGCCAAAGTCTATTGGAACCATTCAAAGAGGAATTTCCTCTTAGAACATTCTACGACTGCACCTAGGGTTAGTTTGGGTATTAAAAATAATTTTTAATTTTCTATATTTTATTTTCATTTTATCTTAATTTTTATCAAAAATTTATTTTTTTTAAAATTACAGTTTTTAGATGTGTTAATCGCTTTTATAAAAGAATTAATTGAAAAAATTCACGTTCATTACCAAAGAAAAAAAAAACTAAAAAGTTAATTTTTTTTAACTTTTCTTTAAAATGGAGGTGAATTTTTTATTTTTTTATTAATAGAGCAAAATGAAGTAATAATTATCAACTTTATTTAATTTTGTTAGTGCGGTTAGAAAATGAGAAAATGAAAAAAAAAATAAATAAATTTTGGTTAAATAATTTTAAATTTTTATTTAATTTATTATAAAAAATAAATATATATAAACAATTTTTTACTTTTCCTCCACAATTTACTGCTCTTTTCACAAATCCTTACCCCATAGCGACGGTAGAGCTAATTTGCATTTCTTCTTTGAATGTAAAAACGAACCGACACAGTCAAAGCATGCATGTCACACCTGAATGGACACGAAAAGGCCTATAGAGAGACGGGCAGCAAAGGTTGACTTCATTTTTTTCTTTTTATTCAAGGATACAGGGTGTTTGGTTAATCAAAATTAATCAAAATCAACTAATTTTTATCAATTCATTTTACTTTCTTTTAATTAAATTTTATCACATATTATTTTTATATAAAAATTTTGTAATTATATTGTATTTTTTAATTAAATTTTTGCCAACCGACCTACCCTCATGACCAACAATATTTATGTTTGACAAATTATATATAAAAGGAGTGTTTGGGTTATCAATTTTTACTATTTTTTTCACCAAACATATTTCTAATTTTTCTCAATCTTTTTAATTTTTATAAATTTTTATTAAATATTCAATTAAAGACTAACCTAAAACGTATTGCATCCTCAGTGCAAAATTATACTTCTTTTTTGTGATGCCAAACAACTTCATAGTTGATTTTCATTCTTGATTGAACCTAATAATAAATATTCTAAAGTGCACCGTCCAAACGAGACTAAACAAAATAAATCTTGACCGAATGAAAATAAAAGGCCAATGCACTGAAAAAGAGTTCACAAGGGCTGTCAGTCTGACAATGAGTATGAACTACTAAATTATGATTCTATTTAGTTTGTTGTAATTCTTTAAAAATTTTAAAAAATTTTTAAAAGTTATTTATTCTTTATATTACAATTATGAACTCACAGTTTATCTCACTCATAACTTATCTCACTTTAACTCCGTTTAGTTTACTGTAAACCTTTAAAAATCTCTAAAAATTATTTAATTTTTATCTAACTGTATGAATTACGAACCCACAATTTATCTCATTTTTTATCACTCCAAACACACCCTTTACATCATTCCAAACACCCCCTATATAGCTGAGCTGACAACCTCCACGAAAAAGATGGTTAGGAAATAATAGAAAGCTCAAACAATTTGCTTTAAAATTTACAAATTAAATAACGCACTGAAATCTTGTTATATGTTAGTAAATATAATATATAACACAATAAATTTAATAAATAATAAAATATAAAAAATAAAAAATAATTATATTTTTTTTTGTGACAAACAACATTCACAGTAAATGTTCAAGTATTACGGTTGGAGATTTAGACAATTGATAAACTCAAAAAAGTATATCTATTGTTTTAATGTTCAATTTTGGTTATGATAACTTTCTCTTTTCCTAATAGGTAATATTGCTTTTCTTCCGCTCTCAATTTCAATGCAACTTGTTACTTTCTTCATGGTTATTCTGTGTTCCTTTTTTATAAAAATTCCCACCCCAAAAAAAATAAAAAAAAAATCTCTTCAACAAAGACTCCGGTGATTTACTCTAAATTAATTAGCAATTAATTTTTTAGTAATTTTAGTAATTTTTTAACAAAGTTTAGCAATTAAATTTTTTATGCATTTAATGAAATAAAATTATTTCTTTTAATTTCTAACAACTTTTTATTATTTAATAAAAAAATGATAACCTTTTAGTATTATATTTTTTATGTGAAATGATGATTATACCTTCTCTTCTATAATTAAGTACAAGCATATATATAAATACTAAATGGGTAGAAATTATAAAAACAAAAAAATTGTTAAAAATTGTAAAATTTGGCCAAAATTTTAGAAACAAACAAATGAATAAGAATTAAAACTTATAGAAGTGGTCAAAATTTTAGTAGCCAAACGGGATGTTTGTCTTCAATTGGCTCCACCATTCACATTTAACAAATAAATCCATGCATAGATGTGTTTGTTTATATATATATATATATACATATATGAGTGTGCGCGTGTGTATGCATGTATCTCTGTGTGTGCGCGCGTGCGTATGCATGCATATCTGTGTGTGCGCTCGGGCAATATCATTTCAATTGACATGTTGCTGTTTTCAATTGTTATTTTTGGCAAAAAATATTTAGTTCATACAGCACCAACAGAGGCGGACTCAAGAAAGGTACATTTGTTTCTGCTAAATTAAAAAATTAGATTAAAATTTTATTAATTTTATTATTTTTTTTATAAATTATACGTTTCTTTTTTCATATTCTGTGCTTACTATATTTTTATTTTTATTCTTATTTATTTTTAAAAATATAATTTTACTCCACTAATTATCTAAACACAAATTTTTTATTTTATGAATCTGGTTCAAGGTATGCGTAAGCAAACAACAATATATATGTAAATGTTTTGCTGATTCTATTGGTGTTGGGATGCCTTCTGCACTAATTTGATTCAAAGAAAAGAATTGCCTATCAACGGTTTGATTGTTTTCCTATCAAGAATTTGTTTGAGAATTTAAGAAGGAAAGAAGAAGAAAAATAAAAAGTAAAAAAATATAAACGAAACCCAATCAAAATCAAATAAAAACTCACCATCTCCATCCTTGTCGAGTAGGCAAAAGGCTTCCTGAAATTCAGATATCTGTTCTTCAGTTAGCACATCTCCCTTGGGTTTCATTTTTGTGATTGCCAAAACCTTAGAGCTTTGCAGGTTACTATTCTATAAGCACTGATGAGAGAGAGGGGGAAAGGGAGAGGGACAGAGTGGGAGAGAGAGAGAGAGAGATAAATTAACATGGGTAATGAGTGTGTTCCCCTAATTTCAATTCAGAGAAAGGACGTCAAAGGAGGTATTTGGTTCGTAAAAGTTTGGTCAAAAAGTATAATAAAAATATAAAATTTGTTATAAAAAAGTAATATGTGATAAATTTTGATTAAAAAAATATAAAAAATTAGTAAAAATAAATAAAATTTAGTTAATTTTGGTCCAACCAAACACTCTGAAAATCAAACGTCAGTATTTACTTACGAATTCAAAATTGCAAATTTTCTGGAAGAAGGGCACTCATATTGGAAGTATTGGAAGGGGTAGAAGAATTCAAAGGCTTTGCTTCTCTCACCTCTTTTTTCTTTATTTTCAACCCTGTCGTGAGGTGATGAAAACTGATTTGATTTTATTACGGGACGACTCATATACAGTATTAGGGTTCTTTCATTTTCACTACAACGCGGTTTTGGAGAAATTCCACCGTATTTAAAGGGTTGTTTGACCATCATTAATTTTTAATTTTGTATTTAATTTTATATTTTTGATATATTTTAATTTTTCTTTCTTACTTGGTAGCCAGCTTTTCGATCACATTCATTTAAACATCGAAGAATGCTTCCAAATAGGAAACTTTGGGGATGTTTGGTTGGAAAAAAGTTGGCCAAAAATTATAGTAAAATTACAAAAATTTTATGTAAGGTGATATGTGATAAATTTTAATTAAAAAAATATAACATTTTTTGTAACTTTTGATAAGTTTGGGTATTTAGTTGGAGGCCAAATAGGCCCTTTATACGTATGTATGGAAAAAAAAAAAACTTAGTATATATTTTTTCGTCTATATATGAATTTTATATTTTTAATCATATTTTTTGCAATTTATTTTTATGAATGTACGAAAAACATGCATAGAATATACTAAACAAAAAAGAAATCAAATTTTGGTTTAAAAAAAAAAAGCATATAAGATGAAAAAAAATCCAATTAATGCTTCCTAATTTAGCCCAACTTTCTTTTCGTTATACATTTTTTCCGTCTTTTATAATGTTTTTATTTACTAAAATTTAATTTTTTATAATTTTTAAATATGTTACACACATTCATTAAAAAATATAAAAAAATGTCTCTAAATAAAAAGTTAAAAAAAAAAACTTCACAGACACGTGGCCTTATATGACAATGACACTTGGTAGGTGTTCGGATTTCCATTCCAATTCTCTTAATAATGAAGTAAAATATAACTAATATATTTTCGCCAAATTTACAAAATAAATAAATAATAATAATAATAATAATAAACAAAGAAAATCAGAGTGAAAAATAGGCCGGCCAAACAAGGCTAAATACTGAAGAAATATATATTGAGAGCAGTACACTTTAGAATTCGTACTATCTGTTTAGATTTGTAAAAATTAGTATAAATTTGTAGAAGTTATAATTTCATAATTTGTAGAGTGAGTTAAAAATCTATATAAATTTTTAAACTTTGTAAAACTCCAAACACATCCTTTAGTGCTAGCACAAGGGTTATTAAAAAAAAAAACAAAATTTATTAGAAGCAACATTTTTCTAACACATTAAATATATAAAGGAAAATGAGAATATTTATATTGTGATAAATAACCAGCTATTCAAAATATGAGAAATGTTATGTTTATAATAATTTTTTAATATTTTTTATAATATTTTAAAACGATGTCATTTTAAACTAAAAAAAATAAGGAACAAAAAAAAAATTTCAAATTAGATACATTCTCTCTTAAAACCCTCTTTCGCTCCATTACTCAGGCTTGGTTTTTTTTTTTATTTTTTTGAAAAATACTCAAGCTTGGTTTGAGAAGTAAAATATGTGATTTTTTTTAATTAGTTAGCTAATTAAAAAAAAGTAATTTTTTTTTTTGTGTTTGAGAAAGAAAAAAAAGTGATTTTTTTAACTAACTTTTTAATTTTTATTAATTAAATATTTTTACCCTCGTAAAATTAAAAAAATATTAAAATATAAGAAGATAAATTTAATTATTTTACAAAATAACAAATAAACCAAGTAATCAATAAACCATTTAACTCTTACCTTCCAAAAGATACCTCAAACTCAAGGGAAGCTCCTGTCTGATCTGTCAATGGCAGCGCCTCACATTGTCGATCAGTCCCCTTCTTTTCCCGAATCACCGAAATACCCTTCAAAGCCAAGCCGCAGCGCCTTCGTCCTAAAACCCATAATCTCCATCAGACCCATTTCAAGGACTGTAAAACTAGGAATTTTTGGAAGTCGGTCACTATTTATGTATTTATAATGATTTAAGTCATACCAAAAAAATTTACTTGTGAATAAGTCACACTTACAACAAAAAGACAAAAAAGGAACATCACGCATTTTTCACTATATTTCAAAACTGTCAATTTTATCCGAAAATAGTGCACACTTTACTCATAACTTCCGTGACTTTCCATCTTCTTTATAAAGCAAGTAAAACTGCTTTTTGGAAACAAAATCAAAACTGTTTGAGAAAAACCTAATTCCACGACTTTCCATCTTCTTTACAAAATAAGCAAAACTGATTTTTGGAAACAAAATCAAAACTATTTAGGAAAACAGTACCACATAATAAAACAATACCGCATAAAAAACAGTACCACATAATAAAACATTATCGCATAAAAACAGTACCGCATAAAAAACAGTACCGCATAAAAAACAGTACCACATAATAAAACAGTACCGCATAAAAAACAGTACCGCATAAAAACAGTACCGCATAATAAAACAGTACCGCATAATAAAATAGTACCTCATTAAAACAGCACCATTCTTTGCATGATATAGTCATGCGGTACTATTTTTGAACGAGCATGCATCTTAAAAAAAACAGTACCTGCAGACATGTGGTACTGTCACACATGCGGTACTGTCGGTCATTCGTTTGATATGTGAACTATTTTTGTGTTTAAATGTGATGTTTGCATGATAGAGTCATGCGGTACTGTTTTTGAACGAGCATGCATCCTAAAAAAAACAGTACCGCAGACATGTGGTACTGTCACATATGCGGTACTGTCGGTCATTCGTTTGATATGTGAACTATTTTTATGTTTACATGTGATGTTTGCATGATAGAGTCATGCGGTACTATTTTTGAACGAGCATACATCCTAAAAAAAACAGTACCGCAGACATGTGGTACTGTCACACATGCGGTACTGTCGGTCATTCGTTTGATATGTGAACTATTTTTGTGTTTACATGTGATGTTTGCATGATAGAGTCATACGATACTATTTTTGAACGAGCATGCATCCGAAAAAAACAGTACCGCAGACATGTGGTACTGTCACACATGCGGTACTGTCGGTCATTCGTTTGATAAGTGAACTATTTTTGTATTTACATGTGATGTTTGCATGATAGAGTCATGCGGTACTGTTTTTGAACGAGCATGCATCCTAAAAAAAAACAGTACCGCAGACATGTGGTACTGTCACACATGCGGTACTGTCGGTCATTCGTTTGATATGTGAACTATTTTTTGTGTTTAAATGTGATGTTTGCATGATAGAGTCATGCGGTACTGTTTTTGAACGAGCATACATCCTAAAAAAAATAGTACCGCAGTCAAGTGTTTAAATACGTAATCCAGATCCGTATATATTACTTCGACCGACGTTAATCTCATAGCACAAACTCGCGTAATTCGTGTGTATTCCTTCGTATATAATCATTTAACAGATTTTTATCTCACTATATCTTCACGCGATTTATAAGGAATGAAACAAAAACGGAAAACGTGATTCTCGGTTCCATAATTTTCGGCAACTTCTTCTCAATTAATTATAGAAAAAGGGCATTTAAGTCATATTATAAATTATATTTAAAACAAACTCGTGGGACTCACTCAAAAGTATGACTTAAATACAAAACTTTTCATATTAATGTGATTTAAAAATAATACTTTTTTTTTAGTGTGACTAATAACTTTAAAAGATTATCAAGTATGACTTGGATACAATTTTCAGTAAAACTAAGGGCAGTCCTATTCGAAGACCCTTCAAAAACGCAGGCCCAGAAGAAGATTTAGCCTGTTTCTCGAAATCTGACGATGGTATTTGTACTGCGAGGGTCCCAAGGTTCAGGATGTCGTGGACGTAGTGGAGAGGAGGCCCTTTTATTTCTGCAGGAAACCCAAATCACCATAAATTTTTCTTTTTCCTTTTTTTTTTTACCAAAGGACGTCATTTTAGAATGTCAAAAAAAATATTAAAAAAATTTGTCATAAATGTAGCATTTCTCGCAACTTTTTTTTTGGTAAGTTTCCTCGCAACTTATTGGTTTCGAATTCTTTTCGTTTGATAATGCTTTTAGTTTTTCATTTTATTATTTTTAAAATTTTTAGTTTTATATTTTTTTTTTAAAAAACCAAAAGAATAAGTTTGATATTTTTCAAATGTTGTGAAAAAAAAATTAAAAAATATGATAAAAATAGTATATAAAAGTAAGGTGATAATGGAAAAATGGTGGGTAGTAGAGAGTAGTAATTAGGGATATCAATGAGATAGGTACACAAGAGTATCCACTCCGATCGAATTTGATAAAAATCTATTGAGAAATACCCTAATGGGATTGAATGGGTTTGAGATTGAAATTTAATATCTGTACGGGGTTTGGAATGGGTTTGAGATTTGCCTGTAAGGTACCTGATATTCGATACCCGTATATACTTATAGCGTACTCGATACCCCGATACCCGTGGGATACCTTTTAAGTACCCGTTTAATAAAATAAAATATATATTTATATATTTACAATTCTATTCCTAAAATAAAAAAGCACAGTAATGCTCTTCCCTTTATTGAGATAGTTCCTTTAAACTTGTTTAATTTATAATTTGTTGCGTGTTATTTTCACATGTCATGGATTGTTTCATATTGGGTTTGAATATTCTTTGTGAACTATGATTCCTATATATTGTTTCAGTCGTATACTTTTCTATATTTTGTACATTTATTCTTATTATTTATAGTATATTTCTTTAACCTTTCTAAAAAAAACTTGGAGATCTTTTGATCAATAAATTTGTTCAATTTAATAAATTTAACATTTTTGTCACTTACTAATTTTTTTATTTTTTATCTTAAATCGATTTTTTAACGAGCACTTAATAAGTAATTTGACCAATTGTATATAAATAGATTTTGTAGGTTTGGAAGAGTTTCGCAGGTTGAGATAAGACGGGTTTGAGATTTTAACTAAAAAAAATAAATAGATTTGGGACGGTAATGATAAGTAATAAATGAATTTGGTAATGGGTTTAGCTAATTAGGCAGGTAACCCACCCGTTTACATCCCTAGTAGTAGTAGTGGGATTGGGCTCTCCTATAATTTTTCTTTTACACTTTTTTTGTTATGTTTGATCTCAGTTGTTGATCTTGTTTAAGAACTAAAATGAACTCACAAATGGGACTCACAAATAAGATGTTATGAAACTGTGAACACAATCTTAGATCAGACAATGCACAAAATAAAGTATAAAAAAGAGAAAAAAAAAATAGACAGCAAGTAGGTTGAGAACATTGGGAGCCCGTTTGGAAGCACAATTTTGTGCATAAATCAACAAAAATTTATAAAGTTGTTGTTTAACAAAACATCAACTTTGCTACAATAATTTCTCAACTCAAAAGTTGCTAAAAATTATCAAAAATTACTAAAAGTTATTAAAAATTACTAAAAATTGCACATAAACTCCCTCGTAAATCTCAGCAATTTTTTTTTCAAACTCCCACGTAGATCTTGCTGTCTATTTATTTTAGGTGATGCACATAAACTCCCTCGTAGATTTATTTTCAAACGAGATCCCACCTTCTATCTTAAGCTTATGCCCTATGAGTACACTTGTTAATTTAAGCAAGCATTCTTATATAAAACAATTAGGTGTATGATATAAAAGACGAACATCTCACCTAAAATAAATTTGTGAAGGAAGCTACATAAAGATCACCAAAAAATTGGATCTATTTAATAAATAATGTAGTATGTGGCCAAAAAATATCTCACCCGATCATAATAGTGTATCTCTGACCACAATATTACTCCCCTAACCAAAGAGGATATATTCTAGCTAAATTGGGATTAAATAATTTGATAGTTACATTATATAATTATTTCACTTACTACACTCAATTGTATTAGGAGACATGATCCACAAAATATATACAACAAAGTCACTTCTTCACAGGTCCTAATACTTACATCATCAAGCATTTAATACCATTACCGTGTAGTTAAATTAACATAAAATTAACATAAGCATGTTGGATTCTCACTCTATAAATGATAGAAGCATAGTCAACGTAAGGGCTTTCTTTTTTTTTTCCTCTTCTCTCTTATATTTCTCTTTCATTTTTCTCTCTCTCTATATACATGGTATTATTATCAATATCTATAACTAACTTAAGCATTAAAGGGTCCTTGGTCGAGAACTAACTCCGATGGCTTTATTTCATCGTTTTTGTATATGCAAATTTGTATTGGAAGGGAGTTTATGGAAACAAGTAGTTGATCATATTTTTAAACTTCCAAATTGGATTAATGGTATACTTGTCTACTTCTATACTTATCATATAAGAGATCCTGAGATCAAGGTGAGATGCAGATGTCCTACTTGAAATAAATGTATAAGAAAGTCTACAAGCACCACAAAAAATGTAGGCCTACCAACTAGGTAATTTACAAATATTACTCCTAAAGTGATAATATATTTTGTAGGTACGCTCTCCCCTACAAAAAAAAGAGAAGAAATTGAGCCCCACAAATGTATTGTCCACTTTAAGTCCATACATTACCTAATAGGCAGATTCACAACTTTGGTGATGCATATAAACTCAAATTTATTTTCAAACGAGATCCCACTTTCTATCTTAAACTTATTCCCTATGAGTACACTTGTTAATTTAAGCAAGTATTCATATATAAAAAGTTAGTTATATGATATAAAAGACGAACATCTTGCCTAAAATAAATTTGGAGGGAAGAAGGTACATAAAGATCACTAAAAAATTGAATCTACTTATTAAAGAATATATTGTATAGCCAAAAAATATCTCACCTAACCATAACAGTGCATCTTCAACCACAATATTGCACCCCTAACTAGATAAGGTATATTCTAGTTAAATTGAAACTAGATAATTTAATAGTTACATTATATAATTATTTTACTTATTACACTCAAATGCATTCGGAAATAAGATTCGCAAAGTATATACAACAAAATTACTTTTTCACAAGTCTCAAAACTTATATCATCAAACATTTAATACTACTATTGTGTAGTCAAATCAACATAAAATCAATATAAAGTATGTCAAATTCTCACTCTATAAATGACAGAAATGTAATCAAGGTAAGAGCTCTCTTTCTTTTCTTCTTCTTCTTCTCTCTCTATATTTCTCTTTCATTTTCCTCTTTCTATATACATGAGATTATTATCAATGTTTATAACTAATTTAAGCATCAGAGGGTCATTGGTCAAGGACCAACTCCGATGACTTTATTTCATCAATTTTGTACAAACAAACCGCACCAAGGTAAGAGCTCTCTTTCTTTTCTTCCTCTTCTCTCTCTATATTTTTCTTTCATTTTTCTCTTTCTATATACATGAGATTATTATTAATGTTTATAACTAATTTAAGCATCGAAAGGGTCCTTAGTCAATGACCAACTCCGATGACTTTATTTCACTATTTTTGTACAAACAGACCGTACCAAAAGGAAGTCTATAGAAACACAGGAGAAGGAGGAGCCTACAGGGAAATGTGGTTAAAATTTTCCCGCATATGCATATAAATATTATTCCTAAAGTAAATAATATCTTTATGGACAAATTTCTTCCTATACCTATAATGAATTGAAGTGTAAATCTAAAGCCTCGTTTAGTTGGGTCAAAAACTATCGAAAGTAACAAAAAATTACAAATATCTACTTAGTTTTACCAACTTTTATTATTTTCATCTTTCGTGCATTTATTTTCAAAATTTAAATTTTACGAACTTCTACAAAAATCTGTAAAAAGTTATCCACATTTCCCTACTTTTTTTAATATTTGTCAACTTTTCGTACTCCTTTTTGACTAAAACCGTTGGAGCGGTTTGATTTGCACTGTTCCAACGAATTATTTTGGTCACTTTTAGTTGGCCTTTTAAACACAAAAAAAATAACTGATATTTTTCACTTTTTCTAAATTTTGGTCACTTTTGATCGCCCAAACGGCCCCTAAATTGATTATTTAGACATATAAGCTTCAAATCTTTGACATATACCCATTGACATAATCAATTGTGATTGCATTAGTGGCCATGGATCATCGCTCGTTCTTTATCAATACGGCACAATCACAGCGAATTTGATGAAGGCCTCGATGGTATAATTCCAGCAAAGCCTAAAGAGGCGGACTAGCTACAACCCTTTTTTGCCTATGGGATATCGATAAGAGAATTGTACGAGCAGACGGCTAGTCTTTTTTTTCTATTGAATAAAGAAATAATTATAAGTTGCGTATGATGGAGAGTGACATGGAATTTTTCTTTTCTTTTTAATCTCCTTTGATTTGTTGAAAGAGCATACATACATATACATACATATATATATATATATATATATATATGCATAAACATCTTTTACAAGTAGCTTTAACTGTCACTTTCCAGATTAATTACATTGCTCACACAAGTAGTTGTAACAAATTGCTAATTAAGATGCAAGAATTATGCCTTCAGAAATTGGAATCTTTGCTATGACTCCAATTTTGGAAGACTGATTTGGATTGTTAAATGCAGCATCATAGTGTTGAGAAGGTTACTTACTTTACAATTGCCGAGAGATTATTAGATATAACACCTTAACATGAAATACAACTTCATCATAAAAAAAATAAAAATAAAATATTTAAGACAATGACCTTATATAATCACCAAATTTTTCTAAAATAAAAATTAGGGATAATATGATTTAAAATTTTCAAATGCATAGATGTAAGATAATTTCGGGTTCAATCTCGAAAATTATCTAAACACATTCACTGTAAAATTGGTTATAAGAAAATTAACCTAAAATAAAGATCTACAACTCCTTGTACGAATATATTGTATCAATAATTTTGCTCGATTCCTCAATACATAATAACTAAGTGAAGATCAAGTTTTTCAATTTCTTTCTAATTAAGAGTTTTGAAATCGTTCGAGACTTTACAAAACCCATAAAATAAAATAACTGAGAGAGAGACAATAACCTCGACCCAAAATGAACTCTCTCCCAGACTTCTGTATTATGCTTCGTGTCTATAAACAGTCAGATGCATGTACAAAGAATATAAAACATCGCTGAATTAGAAACAAACTTCTTAATTAGAGGTTGAAACATCGAGCTCCCCGCAAGAAGGCTGCGAGATAACTCGAAGGCTCGAACTGCCAGTGCCTAGGCTACGAGGGCTACTGTTAAGGCTTGAAAGATCGAGAGCCCCCTGCTGGCTGATTGCGGAGCTACTATTCTTTTAATTTCAGACCTTGCACAGACTTCTATATCAATCAAAATACAATATTTCCTTATGGGTTTTCAATATGAACTTGAATTCCTCTTCTTATCAGCGCAAAGTTTAGAACTAAAATAGTGACATATCATTCTTGTAATTCTTTTGGTAAATTTTTTTTTTAGTAGAATAATATTTTTCTTTAATTATTGCAAAATGAAATTACATCACTTTCGGCATGTGATGACTTGTTAAACATACATAGCCGGCCTTTAAGTTGGCATGCATCCGGACGGAAGCGACATTACTAAACCAACACAAACAAACTTCAAAATAATAATAATAATAAATAAATGTGTAGCTTTCCTTGTTACATATGTATGCATAGATGATATTATTCACTGCTCCTGCGATCTGGCCATTCTTGTTTACTTCAATAATCTAGCAATGGAGCTCCCCAAGAACCTCCTCCCAGACGAGGCAAGCCCCGAGTGGATGAACAAGGCCGACAATGCGTGGCAGCTCACTGCTGCCACCTTTGTTGGCCTCCAGAGCATTCCGGGACTCGTGATACTCTACGGGAGCATGGTTGCCGGGAAATGGGCCGTGAACTCCGCGTTCATGGCCCTCTACGCCTTCGCGGCCGTTGTGGTCTGTTGGGTGGGGTGGGGTTTCCAGATGGCGTTCGGAGACAGGCTCACCTACTTCTGGGGGAGACCGGGGGTGGCCCTGGACGACGGGTTTCTGCTGGAGCAGGCGTTTCTGGGGTATTTTCCGAATGCGACGATGGTTTTGTTTCAGTCTGTGTTTGCGGGGATAACGTTGATTCTGGTCGCCGGGGCGCTTCTGGGGAGGATGAATTTTCGTGCGTGGATGATGTTTGTGCCTCTGTGGCTTACGTTTTCGTATACCATCGGAGCCTATAGTATTTGGTGCCCGGATGGGTGGTTGGCGAAGCTTGGAGTCATTGATTTCTCTGGAGGATATGTCATCCATCTCTCTTCTGGTGTTGCTGGATTCACTGCTGCTTTCTGGGTACATATAGCAATTTATTGTTTCCCCAACATGATACAAGCTTCAGATTAAACACCTTCTTTGCCCTAGCCAGTCATTGTTGGAAACTTGGAGCGTTTTATAAAATTTATAAATTTGCTTTCAAACTTTAAATTTATAAAATTTTATTAAATTTTTATTTATAAAATTTTATAAAATTTGAACCTTCTTTTATAAAATTTTATTTTTCATATATTTGTTTTGAAACTTTAAATTTTACAAATTTTTACAAATTGTTATCAAATTTTGCTAACCTTTACCCACCAAACTCTCAAATTTCAAATTTTTTGACAATGTTTTTTTAACCACATGGTTCCTATCAGAATTTTTAATTGTACTAATTAAACGTGAAAAAGTATTGTATTTAATTTTTTAATTTTTGAAGTACCAAATGACCTCAAGAAGGTGTTTGAAATGAAAAATTCGTATAAATTTGTAAAGTTACAGTCTCGTAATCTGTGTAATGAGCAAAAAATTTAAATTTTATAAAAATTTATCTTTTTTTTAAGAGTTTCAAATAGGAGTGAAAATGAGTGCAAACTTTAACTTATTCTAACTTAGTTCAAAATCGAGTTTAATTCAAAATTTTAAATAGGTTCGAGCATGACTGGATAAAAAATAATTTGGATTCTAGATCAACTTGTTAATAATTCAATTAAATTAAAACGATGTTATTTTAGTTTAAAATAGAATAAATAAAATATTATAAAAATATAATAAAAACATTATTAAAAGATATAAAAATACTATGAAAATTATATGTATATTACTTTTCGAGCTAAATGTTTTCTTAGTTTGAGGTTGAATTTAAATGAATTATAAATTAAGTTTGATTGGATTCATCCTACTCACAAACCGAATTTTTGCCAAACTCGAACAACTCGCCACCGCTACCTCCAAACACACCTCCATGAATTGTCAAATTTATGGCCTGGTATTGCAACTTCTTCTGCAGGTGGGACCCAGATCAGGCAAGGATCGGGAGAGGTTTCCTCCAAACAACCTATTGATAGGGGTGGCCGGCACAGGCCTGCTGTGGATGGGATGGACCGGGTTCAACGGGGCAGCGCCTTACGCGGCCAGTACGGTGGCGTCTCTGGCCGCCCTCAACACTCACGTGTGCGCAGCCACCAGTTTGCTCGCTTGGCTCACCCTCGACACCTTCTTCTTCGGCAAGCCTTCTCTCTTTGGTGCTATCCAGGGAATCATCACCGGCCTCGTCTGCATCACCCCGGCTGCAGGTATACCAACGTTATCTTTTCTTTTTCGCGACATTAATGAAATTCTATTAGGATTAATAATTTGTTTAAAAAAATATTTAGAATTTAACATTTACTTTTTTATTTAAATTGCGATGAAAGATGAAAGAAAAAATAGAATTTAAGAAAATTGAAATGAAAATTTCATATAATGATGAGTTATTTTTTATTTATTATATTTTTTAATCAATTAAATTAGAACATGTGTTTAAAATTTTATATATATATATATTTTTTAATCTTATCTTTGTCCTTCCATTTGTTTTTTTCCCTCTTACTAAGACCCCAATTTGGAAACACAATTTTGTACAAAAATTAACCAAAAGTTACAAAATTGGTGTTTGATGAAATACCAACTTTTTTTACTTTTCTGCTCTACTATAGTAATTTATTCCATTGAAAAATTATCAAATACCCAAAAGTTGTTAAAAATTATCAAAAATTATTAAAAGTTACCAAAAGTTACTAAAAATTGTCAAAAATTTTACCAAACACCCAAAAATTGTAAAAAATTATTAAAAATTATTACTTACTTTACCAAACATATCAAAAATCACAACTAATAACTTTTGGTAAAAAAATAAAAAATTATTAAAAATTATACCTCCAAACGTCCCTAAATTTTAAATCCAAATCCACCATAAGAAAGAAGAAGTTCAATTTTTGTATGTGCATTGCTCTTTTATTTAAGAATTCTTTTTTATGATTTTTATGAAAAACGTAAATTAATACTTAAAATTTTTCAAAAACATAAAAATAATTAAATTTCCGTGACTTTTTCAAAAACGTATACAAGACGAGGAGAAAAAAATGACTTCTTCAATGTTACTAACTTTTTTTAATTTTTAATTTAATTTGTAAATTAAAAAAGAAAGAAATAAAAGTGAATGAGATATCAGATACCTTTAGCTTTTGCCCTGTTTTTTATTTCTATTCATATTTACCTTAAAAATGTAATTTTGTCTCCATCAATTATAAATTTTAAGTTTACCTCTGAACAAACTCAAACCTTCTTAAACAAAAACTCTGATATTATGATAAGTCACTAATTCCATACACATGCCGATAAAATAAGTTAATTTAATCAATAAAATTTCTCCTACATTAAGTAAAGAGACAAACAACTCAAACTAAACAAGTTGCACGAATACAAATTGACTAGAGTAAACAAAGAATAGTCAATATAACTAATAAAATTACTCTTCTTATATGGAGTAGAGACAAATAAACTAAATTAAATAATGTATATGTACTTACACAAATTGATTAGAATATATAATACAAACAAATAAATAAATATTGATAATAAGACTTAAATTGACAATTTCCTAGAACCGCAGTTCTAATATCATGGTAAGTCACTAATTATCTTGAAAAACTAATGTATTAGAAAATTGACCTAATAATCTATGCTACGCTATTTCAATAGTTTAAAATTATTATGATGTTTAGAAGTAGTGATCATATACTAGCGCCGTTTGAAATGCAAAAAATAACAAAAAAAATTTAAAAATCTCTTTAAATTTCTACAAAATTTTTCTATCTCAAATTACGTAAATCTCAATAAATTTGTTTAAATCTCTATAAATCTTAATAAAATCAATCTCTACAAATTTTAAAAAATTTTGACACAAAAAGTGAAAAAGTATTTGCAAGGATATGTTCGAACGAATTTTTACTATTTATCTCTACATTTTTTTTATTAGTTGTACTCCAAAGTCCAAAAAGTTATCCAAATATTTTAAACAAAATTAAGGACCTCCAAAGGGCCAACTATTTTTCAATCTGTTTTAATATAAAACTAGGAAAATTTTTCCAGAAAGTATGAACCCAATGCTTCATATTTTATCCTAATATTTAACTACTTCCCAAAAACAAAGTAATAAATAAATAAATAATTAGCACTTAATCCATTGCAAAACTTGACCCTTTGAACAGGAGTGGTGCAGTGCTGGGCAGCCATCCTCATGGGTCTAATATCAGGAAGCATTCCATGGTACACAATGAGGGTCCTCAACAAGAAGTTCAACCTCCTAAGACACGTAGACGATACAATGGGGATGCTCCACACCCACGCCGTCGCCGGAACCCTAGGCGGGATTCTCACCGGCTTTTTCGCCGTGCCGAAGCTCTGCCGCCTCTTCTTCATGGTCCCCGACTGGCAAAAGTACGTCGGCCTCGCTTACGCCCTCCAAGACGGCCGGACCTCCGACGGGCTCCGACAGATGGGGATTCAACTCGCCGGAATTGGCTTCATCGCGTTCCTCAACGTTGTCACCACGAGCTTGATTTGTTTGTTCATTAAGTTGATTGTTCCTCTGAGATTGAGCGATGAAGAATTGGAAGCGGGAGATAAGGCGATACATGGGGAGCAAGCGTATGCCTTGCGGGGTGGTGATGGGTGGGTTTTTGAGAATGCGAAGCATAATTCAGTTTATGATCATCACAGTGCGGAGTTTCCGTCAATTGGGACGAAGACTTCGAGTGCTGAAGTGAGGGCCGATGCGTGGAGGTTGGGGAATTCTAAGTATAATTCAGTTTATGATGCTGATGATGAATTCCCCTCTGTAGTTACAAGCACTCCCCGGTGATTATAAGACAGTATGTTTGTGGCCAGATGACATGGATTTTGCACCCAACTTTGTAATTGTTTGTCACTTGCTGGTTGTTAAAAGTTCTAAGTTATTCTTTTTCGGGGTATATCCATAGCAGTGTTTGGAGAGAGAGTGAACTCTACAAATCTTTATAAATACGAATTATGAGATACGAGAATATAAAATTTAAATTTTTTATTCACTACACAAACATAATACACTAACTTTTACAAATTTAGAAGTGTTTGGTTGGTAAAAATTTAACTAACAAGTATAATAAAAGTACAAAATTTGATTAGAAAAAAATATAAAAAGTTAGTAAAAATTAATGAGTTTTGGTTGATTTTAGCCGGTTAAATACCCCTTATACAAATTTGTACAAAGCATAATACACTAACTTTTACAAATTAGGGGTGTTTAGTTGGTAAAAATTTAACCAACAAGTACAATAAAAGTACAAAATTTGATGTAAAAATTATATGTATCAAAATTTAATTAGAAAAAGTACAAAAAATTAGTAAAAATTAATAAGTTTTGATTTATTTTAGCCAACTAAATACTCCCTTATACAAATTTGTACAACTCTAAACACATCCATATAACAATTCAAGTCATTAATTTGACATTTATATATATATATATATATATATATTTTGAAGCTAATATATATATATATATATATATATTTAATGGATAAGATTACGTTGTTATTTGATTAATGGCTTAATTTTTTTAATTTTTCTTTTTTTCGTACATTTAGGCGCGAGAAAATGCTAATATACGTATATAAACCACCTTGAAATGTTTACTTAATTTTTTCTTTTTTAAATTCGAAAATCAAGCACATTTATGCATTGGTGAAAAGAAAAATGTCAGTATTTTACGCTTTATGTTTAGATTCAGAAATATAACAAACAAATTTCTAGAAATACAACAATCAAAAATTTAGGAAAAGATAAAGAAACTCGCTCAGCCGTATGTGCATATATACATAACTAGACTTCGGGGGCGGGTCACCTTTCCCAGGCTTCAACCGAACGTGCGAAGCGACGGAAAATAGGGAGAGAGGAGACTGGTGAGACTAATGGCGGGATTATGGTCGGGTGAAACTTGGGGGAGGAGCGGTGTTGGGGGAATGGGATTGGGTTGTGTTGAGAAATGGGTAGGTTTTTAAATTGGGTATTTTGATGGGACATTTATCTATCTATTTATATAACAAAACAGTAGAATTTTTAAAAATTTCACTCTTACGAATTAAAACTCAATGACTAATAATTATTTTTACTTTCATTCAATAATTGAAATGATTCTTCTCGCTCAATTCTTAATTTAGTAGATCTTACTATTATCGATCTTGCAAAATAGTTTCAACATTTTAAATTTCATTATATTTCAAGAGGTCATATACAAATCAAAACTACCAACATAAATTTCATCCAATATGATTTCTAGAAAATTAAACTTTTCAAATAAAATATTATAATTTGTATTTTCTTTTATGGTACTCGTCAAAAATTATTTGGAGTATAATTGTTAGTGTTTAAAATTTTGAAAAAAAAAAATTAAAACTCACGGACTATTATAATTTTTTTATTTGAACTTTTTTGTCTAAAGTTTCAACTATATAAAAACTTAATAATAATTTTGTTTAGAATACCATAATCACAAATTATTACTAATTCTATTACAAAGAAAATAAGAAAGGAAACCATGAAGTCAAAAATTTTCATTAGGACATGGGTTAAGTTTAAATAGGTAATAGGTTTGGGTTGGTTGGGTTTGGCTCAAACTACATGCCAAGTGGGCTCCAAGGCCATATTCTAGCCCAATAATAATTAATCCACTCATATTCAAGTCAGCACAAAGTTGACCACTTAAATGTCTCTTTATACAACCAAGCAGACTTGGATACTAGAAGTTGGTCAAGCTTACTAAAAGGCTTATATGATTGCTCGCAATCATTGTTGAGTTTAACTTTATTTTATACCTTTCTTTGGAATATTTATCAAGCAAAATTCATTTTTTATCATGTTTTGAGTATTTATATTGTTTTTCTGTGTTTTGTAGGGTTATGAAAGGAAAACACCAAAGAAAGACAACTTGAAAGTTTAAAGAAGCAAATCAACAGAGAAGTGAAAAGCTTATTGATTACAACTTTGGGCGTATCTTGAGTTTCCAGGGTCTAATTGAGGTGATTCAAAAGCCCAAAATCAAGTTCACACTCTAAGCTACAATTTTCATGAAGAACTCAAGTCTAAAAGAAGTCTACATCTATCCCGAAATTAGCTTGCAAAGTTGCATAATTCGAAATTCTTCAGATGGTTCAGCATGACACTCTGTCAGTGTTTTCACCATAACATTTTACTCACAACTCGGATCAATGCGATTCTTTTTGGATTGGAAAGAAGACTCGAATGGCTACAATATAGTAGTAGAACTGAACACTGTCCTGTGGTGTCCTGACGGCGTCGGGACGATAAACACCAGTAGCTCCTAACTCTCTTTATTGCTTTTTGGCGTCTCGATAGCGTCAGGATACGACGGCCTTAATGGTTTAGATTTTAGGGTTTTTCCATACTCTTCTATAAATACGAACATTGTATTAGACTTTGGGGAGTCGTTCATACGTTTTAAAGTTATTTTTATGATAGTTTTCTTTTAGTTTTAAAGAGTTTTCATTATGTTCGATTTGAAGATTTGGATTCAAGCATTTGGTATAATTGAAGTTTCGCAAGGTGTTCGCTTTTCTTTCTCTTATAATTTCGACATGTAAGTTACTTCATATTTAATTATTTCAATTTCATGCTTTAAGTTCAAATTTATTTCACATTTCCTTTCGTTTCTTTAGACTTTAATATCTTTTTTATTTTCGCTTTTCATTTTACATCAATGGATAGTTTACAAGTATATTTTCCTCTTCGAAGTTCGAGCATATTAGGCTAGGGTTCATTCTTGGCTTCAAGCCATTGAAGGTGGTGTTGTAGTTTGGTGAATTCAAACGTAAAAGAATATTTTTTTCAATGAAATATCTTTTTGATTTCTAATTGGAATCTCATAATAAGTTAGGGTTCTTTCAAAATGAACTTACCTGTGTTACAACTATAACTTGGTAACAAGTTTTCACTTGTGCACATCAAGTATTTGGTTCAATGTCTCGGTAAGTTAGAAACATATTTTTCAAAACCTAAATTAGGTATTCTTACGAAATCAAATCACTCGTCCTATAATCATAGTTTGGTTACGATCGGCTACTCGTTCATACCAAGTGTTTGATTCAATGGCCCGGTGATTTGGAACTTATTTTCCTAAAACCATAACATGAGGTTTTCTTAAGAAATTGATTCACTCGTGTTACAATCGAAGCCTAGTTACGAGTTGATGCTCATGCACACTAGGTGTTCGATTCAATGTCCCGGTGAGTCTGAAACTAATTTCAAAAGTTTCCACTTACCTTGAGTTCCATAAATTAGGTTTTAATAAAATATCTTCCGAACTAGCAATGCATGTGCGTTTGTTAGATTAAATTACAAATGCATTTGAATAAACCACTACCCCATTACTGGATTTGGTTCGAAGCCAATCTTAGTTATTTTATTTTTAATATTTGTATTTTCACTTAATATCACGATTTTTTCACTCCATCATTTTCAACCCATCCATACTCAAGCATCTTACAATTCCAAAGTTAGTTTATATTAACTTAGGTTCACCTACTAATTAAGAGAACAAATTTATAGCTTTTACCAAAGTCCTTCCTTGTGGAGATGACCTCAGTTCTCACCGAGTAAAACTATAACCATCCTCTTACACTTGAGAGGTAGAAATCAAACACATTTCATGGTCGATCACTATGCTTATTTAAAGATTGCTGTTCGGTGAAAAAAGCAATTACTTAGAATGTTCGGAGTTATAAAAGTTATAAATCCATAATTTGTACAACGAGTAAAAAATTTACAGTTTGTAGAGATTTTTGAAATGTTATAGAGCTCCAAACACATCCTCAAGATTCCTATTCGATTAGAAAGGCCAACACTTAATTAAGATTAGTATTTGGCTAGAAAGACCAATACTTCATTTGAGATCGATGTTTATCTAAAAGGGCCAATTCTTAGTCAAGTTCCAATCGAAAAGTAAACAATTAGGTGGAGTTTGGATAGTAAAAAAAATTGAAAAAGTTAATGTAAAAGTGACATGTAACGAAATTTGATTAGAAAAAATTAGAACAAGTTTATAACTTTTTATAAGTTTTGATAAATTTTGATAAGCCAAACAGTACCTTATTTGAGATTAGTGTTCTGTTAGAAGAGCCAACACTTAGTCAAATTTAGCAAGAAAAAACCCTATACTATTTGAAAATTAATTTATGGATGGAAAAGCCAACATTTAGTTAAGATCACCCAGAAAAAGCCAACACTCGTTTGAGATTGTTACTCAACACTTGGCTTTATTTATTATTTATTTATTTATTTTGACTCAAGATTAGCAAGTACTTATCTCCACATCTTAGAGGTCATTTACAATTTCAAAAAAGTTTAAAAAATATAAAAAAAAATTAGTGTTAAAATAATGTAAAACGAACACTTGTTAAAATTTGATTGGAGGTAATTGAAATTTTTAAAGTTTTTTAAAAATTAAAAAAAAAAAATTATAACTCTGAACGGCACCAAAGATTACTTTGACACCATCACCCAACAAGGGTTATTCTACTTACACAAAAATTGCTTTGTTTAGCATTAAACCTCCGTAAAGATTGCCCGATTCGATATTTTGCTCCATGCAAGGACGACGTAATTAAATGCTTTGTGGAAACTCAATGAGCAAAAAGAAAAATTCACACTAACAAGCCGCACAATGTCTTGGCAGTCTTAATAAAAATAAAATAAAATAAACATTGCAACTAGATAAGTTGGATGAAGAGGGGAGGCTAACCTAAAGTATGTTAGGTCACTGACATTGTGATCAAGAGTTAGATTTTAATTAATACTTCGGATATATTTACACTTTATTATGTCTTGTTTGGCCAACCAAAAAATACCAAAAATTACTAAACTTTAACTATTTTTTTATACTTCTCTTCAATAAAATTTTAACACATATCACATTTATGTCACATTTTTATACTTTTACTGTACTTTTTTCTTAACTTTTTTCCAACTAAACAACTCCTAATCTAAAATTCAATTATACCATACCACAAGTTACAGAACTCACGTAACTTGTTTGCTAGCACCCCAAATCAGTATTTTATAACTCTTCTCCTACAATTATGCCAACTAAAGGATGAGAGAACTAGCTAGGGGGGAAATTGTAAGAAAAATATTAGCAAGGACGTCGAATGGTGACCCTCCACTTGATTATCGAGCATTGATAAAAAAAAATAAAAACAAAAATTTAAAATTTAAAACATTCCACTCCTATAAAGAAGATTCCCGATTCCACACATGATTGCCAGGCGTGATCTTGGGAAAACGTGATTCTAGGGCAAAAGAATCAAGGAAATGGCAAAGAGGACTTTGGAATGGAGGGAGGAGACTGATATCGGTGTGTGCTAATCTGGTGACATCATATACGTGGATAGTTAAATTATAATTTAATCGTCTAAATTTATTCAATTAAAAATATATAAATAAATTTGACTTGTTTAATTAAAATTTGTCGAACCAAATTTGACGTTTTGAGACTTGGGCCTCGTTTGATTAGGTCAAAAATCATCGAAAATTATAAAAATTTACAAATATTTATTTATGTTTATCAACTTTTGTTATTTTCATTTTTAGTGCGTTTATTTTCAAAATTTAAAATTTACAGACTTTTAAAAAAAATTACAAAAATTAACAAAAAATTACACACTTTTTTCACTTTTTTTAATATTTATCAATTTTTTGTACTGATTTTTAACTAAAATTATTGGAACGCTAACCTTTGACCGTTCCAATAAATTATTTTCATAAATTTTAATTAATCTTTTAAATCTTAAAAAATAACTAACATCCTTTTTTTATTTTTATTTTTATTTTGAGTCACTTTTAATCGTTGAAACGGGTTCTTGCTATCGACTCCCCCGCCTCCTGCGCCCTCCTGGAATGACGGGGTAAATTCTAACGTGGAGCTCTAGGAGAAAAGTCCCTATGTTCCCATAAGTCAGACCAGCACAACTGCTATCGAAGGGGCCACAACCAATGTAAGAGAGAGGGGTCTGATATTTGATTACAATTATGACACTGTTTGGAGTTAATAATATATATATATAACTTTATAAAATTTATATAAATATAAATTATGAGATTATAAAATTTAAATTTTTTACTCATTACATAAAGCACGAAATATTAATTTTTATAAATTTATACAAATTTATATAATTCTAAACACATCCTATATCATAGATTCTAAAAAGACAGAGAAATAGACAATATCGTCAAATAGGTGTTTAGGGATTCAGGACCCAACCAGTACATTTAGCACCGGTGGAGGGTCGGTATAATTTTTAGTCATTGATTTTAAAATAAGATATAATTATCGAAGGATTCCGCTAATTTTAACAAATTACACTCGATTAAAAAAATACACTTCTTGTACTCCGGATATGCATTGGTGCATCTATGTATTGACTGGACCCCGAACTCGGTGTTTAGTAGTTACAATGGCTGTCGTTAAAAATTAACAGTTTGATTTGATTAATTTTAATAGAAAAATTTTTTATATTTTATATTAATTATGATTCACTTAGATTTCTTCTAATTTTTATTTTTATTTAAAAATTAATTTTAACTAAATTAAGTTAAAACTCTTAAATTAATATAATCAAATCAAGTGATTGTTTTTTTCACTACAATCCTTGTCGTGAGTTTCACGCCCCTTGGAACTCGTGTTTAGCAACCAGCAAGACGCAAAATCTGTATCAATGATTCGCAAAAAGTCACACCGAAAATACAGTCCAAATGTTAAGTGTTGACGATAAATAAAGGAGGTGTTTGGTCGGTAGAAAATAGAATAAAAATATAATAAAAATAGAAAAATGTAATATAAATGTGAAATGTAAAAAATTTTTATTGACAAAAAAGTATGAAAAGTAGTTAAAGTTGATTAGTTTTCGTAGTTTTTGGTGATGTCAAACAAGGTCAAGATACACGGACTTTTTTTAAATTTTTCTAAATTTATTAAAATTATTCTTTTATATTTTAATTTTTATCAAATTTTGAAAGATAAAATGTTAAATTAATAAAAAATAAAAAACCTAACTGTTAAAAAGATTATTTCTTTTTGAACTCACATAAAAACAAAAAGATTAATTTTTTCCCCTTCCAAACACATAAAAAATTAATCTTTTTTTTTTTTCTTTCCAAACTTAACCTAAACTCGCCTACTCCATACATCTCGACAAACAGCTCTGAAATTCGATGAAAGTTACATCAGATCAACGCAAAGGAACTTGGCTTTCATCTACCCAGTGCCAAACTTTATTTTCCTATGATTATATTGGAGCAATTGCATACTTGCTATCAATCTTCAGTAACAAATCCCACATCAAAACATCTTAAAAAAAAAAAAATCCAATGAAAAAATAATTAACCATAATTTTAGAACTTTAAAATAAAATAAATGTAAAAAGTTAACACAAGATGTTCGTTTAGTAATAAAAATAAAATTCATTTGTATAAGTTTGTTTTTCTAAAATGTTAAAAAAAAAGTAAATTTAAAAAATTAAAATTCTAAACCTCTCAACTCTTAACAGAAAATTTTCAAAAAACTAAAATTTTTAATTGATTTTTTTTTTAATTTTTGTCAATGAATTGAAAAGTTAAAATTTCAAATACACGTGAATTCTTATTCCACGTGTAATCGAGTGCAACTAGTTTCTACATAAGTTGCAATTTAAGGTGTGTTTAGAACGATAAAAAGTGAGACAAAGTGAAATAAATTGTGCGCTCGTAATTCGTACAATAAGATAAAAAGTGAATAACTTTTAAAAGTTTTCAAAAATTTTTAAAAGTTTTCAAAAATGTTTAACAAACCAAACGGAGTCTTATTTGTGTAATTAGTTTCTACACAAACTGCAACTAAAGCAAAATAAAAGTTCATGTATTTAGAATTTTAGGGATCATTTGGTTTATTTTTCTCTTTTCTATTTTCTGTTTTGAGCTCATTTTTTATTTTGTACCTTTGAAAATAAAGAAGACAGCTCAAAATTCATTTGGTTACTTGTGTTTTCAAATTTTTTTTTCGAAAACTAAAAATGAGTTTATACATGAAATGAAAAATGATAAAAAGTCATTTTGAGAATTTTTAACAAAAAACAAAGAAAATCTGAAAATAAGGAAAATAGAGTATGTTTTGTTTCCTCGTTTTGAGTTTTTAACACATAAAACGAAAACAGAAAATAGAAAACAAAAAAGTAAATCAAATGCTATCTTAGTTTTTCCATTTATTGGAATAGAGTTTTCAATCCAAAATTTTTATTAATTTTTTTAAAATTTTTTTCTTTAAAGTTCATGAATTTAAATTTTCTGTTTTTAACATTATAGGAATTGAGCTCTTGAAAATAGAATATTTTTATTAAAAAATTATTTTGTTGAATTTGTTTTTATTTTTTATCAATATAATTGCCAAAATTTAAAATTTTATTTTTTACTTAAATATATATGAAATTGTTAAGTTTAATCATATAATGTCAGAGTTATTATATTAGATATAATTTAATTAGAATATAAATGATGCAACTTTGGGTTTGTTTGGAATAAGAAAAAATGAGATAAATTGTGGTTTGGAGAGAATTCGTAATACGTGCAGTGAGAGAAAAAAGTTGATGTGATATAAAATTAACAGAGATTTATAAAAATTTTCAAAAATTTTTAACAAAATATTACATGTCAAACGTAACCTTTAAGTTCTCTTTAAAGTTCTTTCGAAGTTCTTTTTATCGTAATCCAATGCAAACGTTGTTTTTCGGTTTTTCTTTTCTCGATTGCAGTCTCTTGATGGCATCCACCGTTTCTTCTGACCAGTCCTTCGCCAAAAAGTCAAATTTTGTTCCATTATCGAATGACCCACCATCTAACATAGGTTGGTTTGATGCGATAAAATTTGTTAAAAAATTTAAAAATTTTTAAAAATTTATTAATTTTTTATTTTATTATATAAATTATAAATTCACAAATTATTTTATTTTATTTTATTTTTTTATTACTGCAACACCCATCATAGCCTGAGTCGAGCAGGAGAAATTCGAGTAAAGAAGTGAGCTAATTAAATCATAGCTTGGCTCGGGTTTTGGATGGGTATAAAATACTCTAGTCGGGTTTGGGCTTGGCTTGGCCAATCAAACCTAAAATTTTTTGTCAAGCTTGGTCATCGCCTCAAACACATATTTAGACAGCATTTGAAGTAATAAAAAGTCAAATAATTTGGTATAGTTTATGAATTCGTAATTCGTGTTAAAATAAAAAGAAAATAAATTTTAAAAAATTTTAGAAATTTTTAAAATTTTTTAATATTTTTTTAATGTGTCAAACACACTCTTAATTTAGTTAAAAATTATTGAGTCAAAAAATTAATTAAACCAACTACTCGGTCAACCTTTTATTTTTTCATTAAAATTCCTAAACCACCAATAATTACTTATAAGTTAAAAATAATGTATAAATAATTTTTAAATTTTTATAGGTTATTCAAATAATTTATTCTTTTTTAATTTTTTAAATATTCTTTAATTACTCATTATTTTTATAATTTTTTATTTTATTTAAATATCTTTAACTGGTAATTACTTATTATTTAAAATATTTTTTAATTTTTTATTTTATTACTAAAATTAGAAAATTTACTTAAAGATACGCGCTTGCGCCACTTGACACTTCTGGTCTAATAAATGGAGTTGGAATGGCAGATAGGAAGTAGCGTCGCAATGGGTTCGGAGAAGAGTCCTTGTGTTGGTAAAACTACTAATACCCACCATTGTCTACTCTTTCTCTGCCCTCTTCCTTGGAATTCCTCTCCCTTCTCTCTACCTCTCTGGCTCTCCAGTGATATCATCTGTCCCCGCTTTCTATCTCCTTCAAATCCCTCCTTTTCTCTCTCTATATATATAATATACATTCATATTCATATATGCGTATATATTTTCTGTGTGTGGAAGATCTGCTGGTGAATCGTCTAGGTCGCTAAATTAGCTTTGAAGTTGCAGTGATACAGTGAAATGAACTCTGAGATCTAGGGTTTTCTCAGCTTATGGCTGCGCAGGTTTCTCACAGCTGGAGGGACTCCTACAGGGGCATGTCCTCCGACAACGTCAAGGGCTTGGTCTTGGCGTTGTCTTCGAGCGTCTTCATCGGGGCTAGCTTCATTGTTAAGAAAAAGGGGCTTAAGAAGGCTGGTGCCTCCGGAATTAGGGCAGGTGCGGAGACTATTTTTTTTTTTTTTCTACTTCAGTTTGTTTGAATGTAGACTAAGCAATTTGATGCTTGAATTCTACAGTTGTTCCGGTACTGTAATGAAGTATAATCTTGCACCCTCGGATGTTTTGTTTGGTGTGAATTCGTGGTGTCTCTGTAAATTGTTGAAATTTAGGTTCCTAGTGATGTTTGAATTTAACTGACAAAGCTATTGTGATTGGGATATTTTTGCATTTGTTTTGCACCCAAACATGTGTTTGTACATAGATCAAGTGATTATGGGAACGTAATTGGACTATGCAGCAAGGGTACAACACGCAGCATATCTATGGTTTAATAAATAACTACGTTTCTGTGAATCTGTATGTGCATGGGGTAATTAATAACCATGTTTCTGTTAAGTGGAAAAACTGACCCGATCTTTACTGATCTGCTTTTGTGCGATCATTGTCCACTTAGCAACCCAGATTATATGGTTTCTGAAAATTATGATCCAACCAACTCACTGTATCTAAATGTTTGTGCCCATAGTTTTATGTTCATAGTTGTAATTGCTTTAGAATGCTAGAACTATTTACCTTTCTCTGGTGTGCTTTTGGGAAGGGTGGAGATTGATATGAAAACATTTTTTAGGATTTGAATTTCCGTGCTCTAAATTTAAGGAAATGAGCATGTAAATTTATTTATTTTTGTGGCCTTTAAAGCATATTTCTATCTATTATGTAGAAATGGTTCAGGTGTTTGTCATATTTGTATCTGTGTGACTGTGGAATAGGCTTGCCTTCACACTGCTCTTTTCAAGTGATTGACCTTAGCTACTGATTAGTGCAATGAACAATATTCGTTTACATTTTTTTATCCCCTTGTAAATGCACTACTGAACATCAAGGTTTCACTTACTGTTTACATTTATGGCTTACCCTTTCCAGAACTCTTTATATACCATGCATTTGGTGCGATACATCTGCCGTGATTGTTTCTTTCACATTTTGTATGATTTAGGACATGTTTTCTGCATTTCTAGTTGATTTATTTTTTTTGTTGGAACATATTAATGTGACTATTTTGACAGGTATTGGAGGTTACTCGTACTTATATGAGCCACTTTGGTGGATGGGCATGATAACAAGTGAGTTTTATGTAATTCTTGCCTATGTAATGAACTATTCATTGACCAATGTTGGTTTTTTAGTGGAAGTTCAGTTGCCACGATCTTTCTCCAATATATTCTGTAAAAGTGTCCTTCATGTTTGGTTTCTTTTATCCAAGTTAGCATGTCCGTGTGTTTTACATGTATGAATTGATCATAAGAAACAAAATTTTCTTTTTTGAATTCCCTTCAGGTGGCAATTACTTCGCAGATGAACTAAAAGAATCTGAATTTAGCCATTTCTTTTTAATCCGCACGTATGCTAAAGTATGTAGAACAGGATATAACTTTTTTTGGCAGCTATTTAGAACTTGTGTTACCAATCTAGAGAATGGGAAAATGTAATCCAGCCCAGAAGTAGGTTTGCCCAATGTAATTTGTTGAGGGGTTGTAAGAATGAAAAGGTCAGACCAGGTGGTACTTTGATCCTAGCTTTAGTTGAAGTGGGTAATGGCAAATGGGTGCATGTATTTTAAAAAATGAAGTCACGATTGAACATTGATGTTGTGAGTTACTATTGATTGAAGGAATGATATGTTCTCTAGAATCCCTGTAGAAAGGGGAACCTTGTCAAAACCATCAATGGAGAATCATTATTATATTAAGATAATATTGAGTTCTTGGCAGATATAAAAGTTGAAGGAAGATATAATAATTGTTTATTTCCTTAAGTCAGAAAACTAAATATTGCACCTTGAATGCCTTCGTCCTTTCTGTCATTCATTACCTATAAATCCAGTTGTGGTTTTTCTGCCAATGGATATGAGACATTGTAATGTATTTTCTAGTCCCTTGTTTTATATCTATATTTTGTAAGGTTTTACTCTCCTGTGTATGCCCTTGTACAAATTATCCAACTCCCAAGGGGAACTGAAATGCTATTGAACCTTTTCTTTATTTCTTGAAATGCTATTGAACCTTTTCTTTATTTCTCCTTTTCTATTCTTCCAACCAATTCCAAGGAAAATGAAATGTCACAAACTTTTTCTAACACGCCGAAGAGTTTTGAAGATGACTCTCTCATGACAAGCATTGTAGTTTCTTTATTACTCTGCCGGTCAAGTTCCTTGTAATCTAGAATATTTTGAAATGAGAGTTCTAATGGATAATTACTTTGTAACAGTGATTGTTGGAGAAGTTGCTAATTTTGCAGCTTATGCATTTGCACCAGCTATTCTGGTTACCCCACTTGGTGCGCTCAGTATAATTATCAGGCATGGCAGAAAATTACACCACAGTTAACTTTTGATTCTCTGCTTTGACTTCTAACAACCCTGTTGTATTGCAGTGCTGTACTTGCGTATATTATTTTAAAGGAGAAGTTACATATTTTTGGGATTCTTGGTTGTGCTCTGTGTGTTGTGGGTTCTACCACAATTGTTCTACATGCTCCTCAAGAACGTCAGATTGAATCTGTGAAAGAAGTGTGGGGTCTTGCTACTGAGCCAGGTAGTTTTTTGCTTTATTATTGTAATTTTTGCTAATTCATAACTTTTTTCCTTTCTTTACCTGTTTCTTTGTTTTTTTTTTCTTTTTTTTTTTTTTTTTCACGCTTACCTTTTTTTGGTATATAATTATCTTTTTCAATGTGATTCTGGATTTAGTTTCCATTTTCTTGTTGGCAGGTTTTCTCTTGTATGCAGCCTTGGTGCTAACAGCTGTTTTCATACTTATAATTCACTATATCCCGCAATATGGACAAACACATATAATGGTCTATATTGGAGTTTGTTCACTAGTTGGTTCTTTATCAGTATGTATTGGCTCTTTATGGTTGGAGGCTATTCTCTATTTGCTGTTTTTTTAGCTCATATGGATTAGTTATTCTAAGGTGCATTCTTTGGCAGGTCATGAGTGTCAAAGCACTTGGAATTGCCTTGAAACTAACTTTATCAGGAATGAACCAACTAATATATCCCCAGACATGGGCCTTCACTGTTGTTGTCATTGTTTGTGTAATTACCCAAATGAATTATTTAAACAAGGTAATTAGTTTTGCTTTAATTTTTCTCCCTTCTGTTATCTTTTCATTCTTTTAGCTTTTCAGTTATTCACTGCATAATTGCTGTTTATACTCGCTTTCTAATTTATGGTGGTCTTGTTAGCAGATATTGTATTTGAAGATAACTCTTGAACTAAATATTTTGCAATTCCTTCTCTGCTAACTAAGTGTTTGTGTAAGCTTTCAGAACTGGCTTTGCCCTCCTTTTTCTTTCTTGCAAAATCAGTGAAATAAGTCTATTCAAGTTCACTATAGTGTTTCTTGAGCTGCAATTACACCTAATGATTAACATGCTGGCCTGTTGTAGGTCCAATGCCACAAACTTTTTTGTGGAACTCAATAAAAATTATTTAGGATTGCTTGTTTGATGTCAATTCAATGCTTGGTTCCATTATTCTGGGAAATTGATTTACCCTGTTATGTTCATGATATACAAATTTATTTGTCAGCCGGTGAACCGGGTTTGGTAGCTCAATAATCATAATTGTTTGATCCCATGTTCATGTCTGTTATTAGTTGGAATGCTTCCTCTAATTGTTACATGCTTGCTTATTCATGGGTTTTGCTGTCCACAATTTTGAAACTGAGTGATTACTCCATGCATGTTTTTACCACTTTAGTTTATACAACTGCTATATTAGCCTTCGTGTGCTGGATTGCTAAAGGAGGATGCTCTTACTGGAGTGGTATTGTTGGGATATGACCAATTTTCATCTCTTTCTGGCATCTTTTGAACTTTTATATACCCCTTGTAAAATTTTCATGAATTGATTAATATTTAACAGCAACTTGATGAGAATGTTGGCTGATAAAAATCATAGCTGTGTTCATGTTGGACATGCATATGACATCAGCACTTGTTATACACTGTCCTGGCACCTGATGGACACTTGGTCAAATGTGTCTTATTATATTTTTAATTTATTTTTTAAGTACCAGTCATTCTTTGACGTTTGGAGTCACACGTATGTATTTTTTACACATTAGAAATCCATTTTAAAAATAAACCTTGAGAGTCAACAACAAAATTTCCATTTGTTTTCACTGAAATGGGCAGAACATACCCATTTGTTTACAAAAAAGGAACACTAGTGGAGTAATACTTAATAATGTTCCGTGAAATGCATTAAAATATGTCAATAGACAACTCAACTCAACTTTGCCTTTTTCCCCACTAGATGGGTTTGCATCAAAATACAGCATAACGTACCAAAACAATAATTTGTTTAGTTAATTTATTATTAGATCGTTATACATTTTAGATAGAAAATTTTTATATATTTTTGGAATTTTATGTTGCTTTTGTAATATTTCTATTTACAGTATGGAATGAATTGACTGCATGAATTTTTTTACCTATCAATGCATAGTCTAGTTTTTAGTTTTAGGGATTTTAAAACTCAAGACCTTCAATTTATTTATGAATTGCACTTTCTGAAATACACTAAGGCTCCATTTGTGAGTTTAAGAGAAAAAAAAAAGAAAAGAAAAGAAAATATTAATTATGAGAGGAGAAAAGAAGAGAAATAATAATAGTTTTTTTCCCCCGTTTGTTTGAGAGTTTGGGAGAGAAAAGATAATTACTTCCTTTCTTCTTATTTGTGAGTTGAGAAGAAATGGAAAGAAAAGAAAATGTCTATTATTATTTTACTGCTATACCCTTATATTATCAATAAATAAACCTTATATATTATTAGCAAATAAAGCATCAACACATTAAGCAAGAAAACAAATAAACCGAGACGTTGTCCACAAAAATACAAATAATAATAGTGAAAAAAATAAAATAAAACTTCAATAAAGAACGTTGCTATTATAAAAAAAGAACAAAAGAAAAAAAGTACCTTGAAATGGTCAGAATACATGTACATATATGTACACATACAAGTAAGGAAGATGAAATTAGAGTCTTAAAATGTGATTCAACCAAAAAAAAAAAAAAAAGGAAAGAAAAAAAGAATAGATCAGAGTCTTAAAGCGTGATTGAACACAAAAAAAAAAAGGAAAAAAAGAAAAAAGAAAAACAGAACAGAACATTATTCCCAAAAAAAAAAAAAAAAAACTACTACTTGCCTAGGCTATGAAACATAGAAAGGGATGAAGAAGAGTAGTAAAAACCTACCAAAGTGATTAAAAGGGTTTAATTTGCATTAGGACATATTTGTAATTTTTTTCCTTATTTTTTATCTCATGAGTAAATGTGTCATTTTAAAAGTTTCATTAAACAACTTTTCTCATCTCTTCATTTCTTCTCACTTTTGGGAGGATGAAAATTTTAAAAACTAATCAATAACTTTTCTTCCCATTTCTTTTCTTTTCTTTCCTTAAAAAACTCACAAACAAGAGTTAAGTTTTAAAATCTTTTCTCTTCCTTTTTTTTTTTTTTTTCAATTTCTTTCCATCCAAATGGGTTGTAAATTTTTGTTCACATTTTTTTTATTGGGTTGTATTTAGCCCAAAAAAAAAAAAATTGTTGACTATTTTGGTTTAAATAAAAGAACAGATGTATTTGCCTCATAGAAATGATTAAATTGTCATTTCCATGTATGCATATAATTTTATATATTTATTTGTTGCTGTATCTTCTTTGCGTCATGTTTGTATTTATTTATTGTTTGAATGTTGTGGCGGTGGCTTGTCTGTGTCCTTGTTATGTTTTTTAGGCTGGCTGAGTTGCTTTGACAAGGGTAGAATTTTTGGATGTTCAGATTTAATTAATTATCACTGTCATCGTAAATAGCTTAAAAATAGTTAGTTATGTTTCTTTTTAGCCGTCTTATTTCCCCTTCTATTACTACCACCCTTTTTTATAGTTTCATGTTTGGTTTTTGGGTATCCCTTTACTAATTGCATTCCCTTCATTTCTTTATTTTGATTGCAGGCCCTTGACATGTTCAATACGGCTGTTGTATCTCCCATATACTATGTGATGTTTACCTCATTGACCATTTTGGCAAGCGTGATCATGTTTAAGGTAATTCTTTCACAGATGAAAATTGTTAAAAATATTCTTGACCACGAGCCTTATTTTGATACTGTTCGTCATCAAAATGATTTATGTTTATGACAAATTGACTGTCTGATTTCTGCTTTTTATGATAATATGAATGTTGTTCCCTGATTAAACTCTGTGCAACTGAATCAACTGTGGGGGAAGTCAGTCGAAATGATAAATTTGGCTGACTTCAGAAAATGTTAGAACAAAATTTTAGGCTTTGTGCACCAATGTAATTGTGAGGAAAATGTCCTATAGGAAAGGATGTGAAGAGCACATCACAGGGGAGAACTGTTTGAATTGTTGCTACATGCCTCCTATCAAATTGTTCAATGATTCCCAATAAACATTATACATAATAGGGTGGGGTCACCAAATAAACTACAATTTTTAGTTTTTGAATACATCATTCGCCATGGAAATATGTTGGTATTTGGACAAGGAAGAATAACAGTAGCATCCCGTTTCTGTTCTTTCTTTTTTTTTTTTTTTGTTGGGTCTGTGAATCTCTCTTGGCAATTACACGAAAAACATTTTCTACCTGAACTCATGCCAATTTGATGAGGTCCTGGACCATGGTAGGGGAATTGTTCTATACATTTTTGGAAATAAATTATACTATCAATTTGGGGGAAAAAAAAAAAGCTTATTGCTAGTATTTAGGAAATAGAAAACCAAAGAATAATAGGGAATTAAGGAAAGGATTAATGGTGTGTTGGCTCGAATAAGCCCATCAACCTCTCATACAGTCATACTATATGTACTAATACAAGCTAGGGCCAGCTGTAGAGCTGTCACTCTCCATAAATACGAGAATATATTCCTAAACAAGAGAATCCCAATAATATCTCCTAGTATTCTAACACTCCCCCTTAAAACTATAGAGCATATAAGCCAAACATGTCCAACTTGCTAGGCAAGTCTTGAAATGAGGAGACTGAGGTATAATTGTCATTTTATCAAATTAATGCAGTCTGGAGGTATATATACAAACAAGAGACAGCTTTTTCTGATGTTTTATCCAGGACAATCAAATACAGGACAATACTAATTTGGCAGAAGTATCAGTCCCAAATACCAGTGTAACTCATCCAGTCCACGAATCAAACTGGCCCTGCGCGTTTGTCTAAGAATTGCCAGAAATAAAGATGAAGGGGCGCTATTTGAAGTGGAAAAGGCAACCCAATCCCCTTACCCTCGGTAACTAATATTTAATAATAAAAAATATATATATCTTGTGAAATTCTTCAATTTATACTTAGATCACAAAATACTAAAAATGTGCACGTGAAATGGGTCAACTTCAACCTAATGCACTAACCCACCCCCACCTCCCCCCTCAAAAAAAAAAAAAAAAAAAAAAAAAAAAAAAAAAAAGGAGAAAGGAAATTGAAGTGTATTGTTAGTTTTCTTCTACGAAGTAATTTGTGCTTGGCAACTTGATCTATATTCCGTTCCGATGTTACTTGACATTAATGCTTAGTATCTGCTTCTCATGGTGCACAACATTTGAAGTTCAGTTTTGTGTTTATTTAGGACTGGGATAGGCAGAACGCAACCCAAATTGTAACAGAAATGTGTGGCTTCGTGACAATCCTGTCGGGGACATTTCTTCTTCACAAAACCAAGGACATGGCAGATGGTAGATTTGTTGGCCTTTCCTTTTATTTTCCCTATAAATTCATTATAATGTCTTTTTTTTTATTTTTTTGATGGGTAAAAAATTTTTTGTAATTTTTAATAAATTTATTATAATATCCCTCCACACCCAAGTGGGGAGTTTAATTTTCCAAAGACAGGAATCATTTGTGGATGACGATGCCTTGTTTCCCATTTTCATTTTATTTTCTGATTAAGCCCTAATACACAGCCACCACTAAGCAACACTTGTCATTTATGTTATTCCAAAGAATGGATGAATTCAACCTTTTTCCAAATCATATGCAGGTTTATGTACGTCCCCATCCATGCGACTCTCCAAGCACACAGATGAGGAAGATGGTTTGAGATTGGAAGCCATTCCTTATAGGCGGCAAGATTCGTTGAGATAAATCATTGCGATCGCTACGGCTCCAACACGAGTGCTTCTTTGGGGGAAGGAACGGTATGCTAACTTGTATGAACATAGGGTCCAACAACCCATTAATTTGTTAATTTTTTCCCCCCTCCTTATTTGGATGACGTGTGATGGGGCTTTAAGATGCCTGGCCCTTTCGCAATGTTCCATCAAGCACAAGCTACATGAAAGTGCAAATGTAATTATGAGGATGTTGACTATATATATATATACAATGATTTGTTTTTCCTTATTTTACAGAACCACTGTCTATCTCAGCCATAATGGGATGCTTTTATTCTCGTAGAATTGACTGGAAAAACCTTAGATGAGCGTCATTCAATGTGGTAAGTGTGCAGGCAATACGAGGTGATCTCTTAGCAATTCTAGAGGACTATGCTTCGAGCCCCCTCTCGTTATTTTTCCTGCAAAAGCTAAGGTTTATTGACATCTTCAATTCGCACCCACTTTGGGCTGCAAAAATTGTAAAAAGTGGAGTTGGAATACGAAGTAATGTTTTGCTTAGAGAGGAACCATCCTCACCATGATTTTATTAAGGGGGCGTTTGGTAACAAAATTTTTAACAAAAAATTATTAACTTTTGATATTTAAGTGGTTGGCAAACCGTCAATTTTGGTCTCTTTTCTTATCTGTTATAGTAACTTCTCAACTTAAAAAATGTTAAAAATTACTAAAAGTCATTAAAAGTTGCTAAAAGTTATTAAAAATATTAAAAGTTATTAAAAATTTTACCAAATATTCAAAAGTTGTACAAAGTTGTTAAAAATTGTTACTTGTTTTACAAAACAACCAAAAATTACAATTAATAGCTTTTAACAAAAAAATACCTAAAGTTATTAAAAATTATGCCTCTAAACATCTCTTTAAGCTGCTCCCAAGGTTGAATTTAAAAACTTTCATAGGTAGGGATGTATAAATTGTTTATTAGCATCATGTCGCACTGTTATTGTTATTTTTTTTTCTTTCCTGCTGTTAGAATAGAAAAAAAGTTAAAAATTTTTTAGGAAATGTTGTCCAGAAGATAGTATTTAGAGAAAAGTATTTTCAAAATTTGCGGAATACTGTTATTGTTATTTTTTTTTTTTCCCTTCTTGCTGTTAGAATAGAAAAAAAGTTGAAAATTTTTGATGGAAATGTTGTCCAGAAGATAGTATTCGGAGAAAAGTATTTTCAAAACTTGTGGAAAACACATTATGATAGTATTTGGAGAAAAGTATTTTCAAAATTTGTGGAAAACACATTTTCATAATGCGCTTACTTTTTTAGCTAAGCTTCTGTATAAAACAATTAACAAAAAAATCAGGAATGTAGATTTTCAAAATGTATTTTATGCGTTTTTAGGTAAAATGAAAATATATTTTGAACTTGCATTTTAAATGCGTTTTCATTAACAGTGAATTTTTAAATTATTCTTTC
Organism: Vitellaria paradoxa; assembly: GCA_019916065.1. Lineage (NCBI taxonomy): Eukaryota > Viridiplantae > Streptophyta > Magnoliopsida > Ericales > Sapotaceae > Vitellaria > Vitellaria paradoxa. The sequence continues at coordinate 18,664,959 of CM034238.1, forward strand.
TCAACAACATTTCATTAATTTTTTTCTATTCCCAAAGCAGGACCAAAAAAAAAAATCTCCTCCTCTCACCTTCCTATTTCCTTTCTCGTATTCCCCTTTTCTGTGACCCCAAAGCTCCTAGAGCTCTTTATTTGTTTCCTGCACTCTCTTTGTTAACACTTTTTCTGCCTAATCTACCCGTTTTAGGTAAATATCAATGCATTGGAAGAAATTGTAGTAGCGATGAACTTTTTAAGGAATTATTTGCTAGGAAGAAGAAAAGGTTTTATTTTCTTTCAAGTTTATGACTTCCAAGATACACGCTTTTTTCTCACAGCAAACCTCGAGTTATGCTTGTGGTGTGTAGAGCCATTTATCCCCTATCGTGTACGTTGCCTGGCTTGAGTTTGATTTTTGGTCTCAAATAAATTGAACTCAAATCTTTTTTATGACTCGTTTAAAATTCAAGTCAATTTCAAGCTGTGCTCGACTCCGACTCAAGTCTTATGCGACTTGTTCAAATCAAACTCAGGTAAACAAAACTTGATTCTATTCCACCCTTCCAAGCTAAGTAGGCTTCCCATCTCTCTCTCCTTCTCTCTCTCTCTCTCTCTCTAAACTCGTGAATTCTCCAAATTTAACTACTATTCCGGCTAACAAGTTCACATTGAACCTCTCAAGCCCAACATGAAATTTATATCAAACCAATTTTTTTTTCCTAGCCCATCCCATGGGTTTAATATGCTAGTATAAACCCGTCCAAAATACGAGCCAAGAAAGCCGACCTTGTCGGGCCCCTTGACCCGTGATCTCTACATGAGGCTCCCGCGAAGTCCGAGGAGAGAATGTAATCTTACCTCAAGTAACTGAAAAAACTATTTTCGGATATTGAACCCATAGCTTACAAAAGAAATTACCTTATTGTACACCATGTATTTTTGGAATGCCTCTTAAATATGATCAAACGCTTGTCTTTCTCTACATCGAATTTCCAAAATACAAGCCATTCAAACACCTTGTTAATTCATCTTTACCATCTATCATTCTAGAAATTGCTTATATACTTTGTTGATCTCTTTTCCTTTTGTATCAAAATAACCAGAGCAAAAATGCTTTACCCTCAAGCAGTAATTCCTCGCTTGAACAACTTATCACCACCTTCAGCCGGTGAACTATTCGAAGAAGCCGGTTGTCTTGATCTTATGATCTCATCCGATGCCATCACTCCCTTGGCATTCCAATACCAAGGTTGAAGATAACAGGAAGAAATGGACGGCGAGCACAAAGAAGGATGGACTACGACGGATCCCCAGTCTCTGTCTCCGAGTTTCGCTTCCTTCAATCTCCTCCGAATCAACAAGCCTCCCACGTCTTCCTTCCTCATCTCTGACACGCTTCGGAGCATCGAAATACACAAAAGAAGCACCAAAACTGCATCTTCTTCGGGCAAGAATTCTACCACCAGCAGCTTCCAATTTAGAAGCGCTGTTGCTTTTCCGCGTGGGTTCTCTCCTGAGAAACGAACTAATGTCACAAACCCATCTTCTTCTTCTTCATCTTGTTCAGCTGGCTGCTTTCCTTCTTCAGCCTTTGTGATTTCTTCGTCTTCTTTATCAGCCAAACTGAAGTTCCTCCTTTGATACTGCATTTTCCGACCAGGTAATAATTTCACCTGCAATATTTGATTGGTTATTGATTTTAATTACACGTTCATGACATAAAATTGTTCTTCAATGGTAGCAAAAGGGTATTTGCACATTACCGTTGTATCGGGAGATGTTTCATTTTTCAGGAGAAAACTAAAGCCTGATGTTGATGTTGATGATTCCCACCGTACCATTAGTTCATCGCCTGATGAAAGTTTCCACGAAGCATTCCATGGTTCCGATGGCTCTTTTGGTGTTGATGTTCCTACCACTTTCGCTGCACTAGATGGCCGATACAACCATTAGAAAACAAACCTTACAAATCTAATGCAGCAATAACATGGCGGTGGATATACGAAAACGAAGCAAAAAGGTCATTTTCACACCAAGCATGGTATAAATATATTTTCCTACAAAGGCCCCGTGTTTGGAGCACCAAATAAGTTTAAAAACTCCCAAAAAAAAAAAAAAAAAAAAAAAAAAAAAAAAAACTCTAAAATACTCCAAAATTTTCTTAAAAAAACTCCAACTTTTAACCTTTATTAATTTCAATATATATATATATATATTTTTGGTAAGTAATATATATATATATATATATATCTATCATTAAAAAAAAACAATGTAACAAAACCTACAATCATGTTGTCCAAAAAAAATAAAATAAAAAAATGTCAAATAATAATGTACTTCTCAAAGTTCAAAATAACATACATTGTGGTTTGGCAAAATCTGTTTGAACGGACTATTTACCTCTGTTTGAACGGATTTTGAACTTTTTTGGGCACTGTGGTTTGGCAAAATACATTGGAACGAACCATTTACCATCTATTCAAACGGATTTTGGATTTTTTTAGTATCGTGGTCTAACAAAAAACTGCAAAAAAAGTTCTAACACTCCAAAAGCCAACAAGCACAAAAGATGTCAGCTTTTGGAGTTTTTTACTCCTTTTTGGAGCTCAAACGCACTCAAAAAAGAACCCTTTTACGATAAATAATAAAAAAAAATGGGGACACATACAACCCCCCGGGGGGGGGGGAGATTGGAACATTTTGAGCATCTCTCATCTTCCAAGAGACAGACAACTATCCAGTTGAGCAAACTAGTCCTGAATCTGTGGTATTCCTTGATTTCAGATCCCTGGAAGAACTCTCACTCAGTTTTCCGTAGTACAGCTGTCTTATGTATTTTGCATGGTTTTTTTTTTCCTCTCATCCTTAAAATATCTGTGCATATTTGGGTGTATACATCCCTTATCCAAGGGAAGACAACATGAGAACATATGGTACAACCAAAATATTCAGACAAGGATTTCCTTTTGAGCTTGTTCTGAAAATTGTCCCACCGTTGAGTTCAAACTAGTTACCTCTGCCTAGTCCATCAATGAGGTAAAAGCGACACAAGCTTCCCCGTAATTAAACAAGACAAAATAGATTGCAATATACCAGGAGCTCGTCCGATGGAGCCAGCAACATATGACCAAGAGCCTTCACGTATCTCTATAATCCTGTCCTCCCATTTCACATTTGATGGGGTTTCACCCCCTCTTCTCCAAAAACCTCTGCCGACTCTATTGTACACAAAAATATCAGAATATACTCATTCAAATCCAAACTTTCTTCCCGGTGATGAAATGTGAATGGCAAGAGAACATACCTCATTCGAACAACGAAACACTCTCTCCCTGCATGATCCAGAACAGTGCGAGACAACCACCGACCTTCTTGAGGGCGATATTGGTTCATTCTCAGAATCACATCTGATATCATGGCTCCTGAATCATCCGTGACCCGATCAGGTACACATTTCAGCAGGTACGGTGCTTGAACCGGGGGAGTTATTGAAGAGACCACCCTCATTCTTTGATCAATTTCTCTTCCTATGGTAAGAGAGGTTGCTCGTAGTAGGTCATTCCAAAGAGACGTCACAGAGTCTTCCAATGTACTTCCTTTGAAACAGCGACCACCACGGTCACGCAGCTCAAGCACAACTCCTCTGGTTCCAAATTCACAGTAAAGATGACAAGCCTTTTGCCATGAGCCCAAGGGGAAGCTGGATGTTTGTTTATCAATCTTAAGCTCCCTGTGACATCTCACCACTCGGACACGCAGGAACTCACGTGATGTATTCCCTTTCGTTGCTTTCAGGTTTGAGTCGAACTTCACAAATACAGAGACCTGTCTAGTAAAATACCATAGTGTCAATGTTGTTCACCATTGGGTCAGTTTCATATTGAATGACTTCATTTAGTTTCTTTATATGCAATAGATACAAGTTTAAGATAAAGCTAGCATGATCACCTGTTAAATTTAATTTTATGAATGCGCTAACTAATGCACTAATTATTTACTTACATCTAACTATAAAAGGATAACCTAGCGCAAGAGACTCCCGCATTGTGGGGTTTGGGGAAGGTTAGATGCATGCACCCGTACTCCTGCTTGCGGAGAGGTGGTTCCCAAGGTTTGAACCTGTGATGCCTGGGTTGCAATGGAATACAAAATTTATCTATTTGGTTCACAATAATAAGGGAACATGCACACCTGATAACAAGGTTGAGAGTAGAACAAGGTAACACTTGACCTAAAGTCGCATCAACTCCCAATTTTATTGAGCTGTAATTATTGATGTGGTCTCAAAGTGGACGTTTCTAGCGGACTCATTATGTGGTGAAATTTTTAATACACGTAAAGATACCAGCTAATGCATTAGCATTCTTAACATATAAAAGGAAGATCAAATACTTAATCTCTGATGGCCTTTTATTTACCACATAAAACTCTTAACAGAGTAATTAACAGACACACTAAACCAATTGTTTCAGACCCCATAAAGTCATTTCTGTGTGCGCACATCCCCGTGAAAAACTTTGTTGGTTCTTATTGTCAAAATCATTGTAACAAAGTGTGTAATGACGGTACAGCATCTAAAACGAAGAATGAAATTTAGTGGGGAAATTAGTCCAAAAGCAAATAGAACAATATTGAAGTTTTATCTTTATTGACCAAATGGACTATGATCCCTGTATGGTGGAATGTCTGTTGTCTGGCAGAGGAAGGATTCAGCCTAATTTCTTTATGTTTAGGGGTCCTACGCTGCAGCCAAAAATCAAACCCTTACCTGAGGCTGAAGCTTGTTGAAGTTCAGTTAATCTACCAAAAGCCTAAATGTTTTTTTTTATTCAAGCATGCAACCTAGGATTTTAACAAAAATAAATAACAGACAAAATTTAAACATGCAATCCCATTGTACCAATCAAGGGAGAAAAACATGGCACATAAGAATCTGTTGTGGACTCTATGTTGACCATCGAGAACCATAGTCTCCCTCTGTATGATTGGATTCAAAAACCAGACAATCTGAAATTCAGCCTAGCCCTTTACACCAATCTGAACATCATTTGTATTGGTTAGGCCCCCTTAGTGTGTCATTCCAAAATCTTCATATTAGCTCAATCCATAACTATGGTTAATGATATTAAAAATGAAATGCTGCTGCAGAAATATTCAGCATTTCTCACATGAAGAGTGAAGACAATCACTGTGCAGTTCTTATTGACTTGGAATTTTAAAATAATAAAGGTCTTTTTACCATAACTGTTAGATGCATCACAAGGTTTCTCAACTTAATCTGCGAATTGGCATATTTTCTTGGCATTCTTAGGTTCTTAAACTAAGATCGAGAAAAGTAATGGAGTCATGTTTTGAAAAGTGCCTGCCCAATAGGTTAGTTCCAAGGCCATAACAGGTCTGATATATATATGATACATACAGAGGATTGATAATCAAATGGCTAACTTAGCAAATATGCTAGAGAGCATCAAATTCATGCAATCTGAAAGCCTGATGTCCACACAGAATGTAGTAGCACAACAATCACAATTCTCATTGAATGGTGTGAACAGTAAATTTAGATTGAACAGAGAAATTTGAAACTTTGACTTGCCTATTTTCAAAACATGAACTTTAAGATTTGTGTCAAAACTAGAATGGTTGGTATCCTCAGCTCAAATCAAATCTTGTGTGCCGCCGTATCTTGAGAGTTAAGAGCTTGACATTGGAGTTTTGAATTTCAATCCAACCAGCAAGCAACACAGAAGCCTTATGACTTGATGATGTAGGACATGTGATGGGGCAAAGTGGTCAAAAATAGAAATTACTTTATGAAAATATTCTAGTCAGAATATAATCAGGACTTGATTTCCATCAATTCTATGATCATTAATATGTCAATAATTTCTAGGATTCAGCAAATATCTCAATTTTCTCTTTTTGTAATTTTCAGGTATATTGTCATTTTTTATTTTATTCATTAGGGTTTAGATTATTTTAATATATATACGCGTCATAGGCGCTGCACATGGATAATTTTGATTGAATAATATTATTATTTTGAGAATTATTTCACTATTCCCTGTGTGAATTCCAATCTAGTGTTTACATTTAGCTAGTACGAAAACTAGCAGCCTTTGATTTAGCTTGAACCATATCAAGCTCACTTTGTTTCATTCTATATCACTTGAACAAATCCAATAGTTGACGAGATCAATCAAATGACAAATCCCAATGTCCTTTTAATGTTAACAAGGTTGAGAATTATGAAAAAGGCACTAGCATTAATTTTCGTCCAGAATTAAACACATATTGTTGCTCCCTTTTTTAAGAGGTTTTCAGTTATGCATGTCAGCATGGTGTTGATTTCTTTTACCCACTAATTTTATATTACATGAAGAGTTAACATTGAACTGCAGTAAAGTTCAGTGGCTAAGCATAGTTGCTTTTATCGCATTTAGAGAGCCAAGTACTTCCAATGCAGGATGATAGTTAAGAGCCAAACAAAAAGGACATGGAAGGAGGTTGCAAGAGAAATCATTCAAACCACATGCACTGTTAGATAAATGATTGCACTTCCATGTTTTATAATTTTGCAAGCAAAAATAGAGATTCAGAAAGAGCTGAAAACTGCCAAAATTCCAGCCTACCTCCAGCAAGAACCTAGGCTGCAGGGACTTGTATCTTGTGTTGACATCATCATCTGTGAACTCCCAGTACACCAGTGGCTTGACCTTAGCAGCCACACCATCAATTCCGCCGCCAGCTTTCTCATACGGTTGATCAAATATTCTCTCCCAAAGCTTCTTGGTCTCTTCCACCTCCACTTCTTTGGCTGCTTCCCACACCGCCACCACCTTCCCCATACCCCCCTCCATCTCCTTGACATCATCTGCGTAGACTCTGGGATAGCTCTGATTCATTAACAAAAAAGAGAAAAACAAAATAACCGAGAGATTCATATCATAAAATACACATATAGGTGGGTAAACTCATCCCAGAATTGGATAATTACCATTTATTTCAGCTGCACATTTGATTAAGTCCTTATGCCAGTTTAACTCAAAAAAATACAAGCATAAGTCTGGACACACTAGTTCCAACTCCAATATTTTTGTCTAATTAAATTACCCAAATGAGAATCAATGCAATACAAATGACAAAGATGAGAACACACACCCACCTCGTGGGTCAACCACATTAGCAGAATATCTGCAGTGGGGACTAATCGAGCGCACCCGTCTCCAAATCTCTGCACCATATATAGAAACCTTTTGTATCGCTGTCTGGCAGCTATTAAATACACAGTTTCTGACATGTACGGCTCGGCTAATTTGGCGTAGAGATGTCTCTGCTTCAGTACTTGCCCTAGAAGATCTTCATTTGTGATTCTTCCTGGATCGATGCTTGAGCGGTTAATGGGGACGGACTGTAAACTCACTGGCAAGACGACACTGGGGTCTGACTCTGAGTCGTCAGAAGAATTCAATTTATTCTCAAATGGCTCAGATGGGTATCTGGTGATCCAAATGTCTCTGCATCTAATCAACGCATACTCTTCATTCTCTTCGTCGAAAATAGGCGGTTTTCCTATGAGCTTTGAGAATCTTGACTCACAGTATTGCCCATAACTGACCTGAGAAATGGAGTAAGTGTGTGTCAATATTCTACTAACAGTCCACCAAGCACCCTGTTTGGGTGCTCGGAAAACAGAGGAAAGGCAAAATTACTTTTGCCTAAATTAACTAACTTTTTCTGTTTTGTTTTTCCCACACTGTCCCAGCAACCAAACAGTATTCGAATCGGAACATGATTTCGCATAGCTTACCGGATCCAAGGTGTGACAATACCACACCCACTCAATATCAATAGGAGGAAGAACCATCGGGGGAGTCGACCCCACCGTGAGATCAGAGATCAACGGCATCCAAAGCTCATCGTACCTGCACAAATTTCGATTTGACATCGACCACCCTCCGATCAGATTACTCGCAATCAAACAGAAGCAATGAACAGATATGATTTCTTGACAACCAAAAAACAAAAAAGAAAAAGTTGAAAAACTAAATAACAACGGTGATGACCTTCGTATAGCTTCGACGACAATGGGTCGCCGGTGGAGCCAGTGGGACTCGTCGACGATTCTGAGAAAGCCGATATTCCGCCTGGCGGCGGCCACCAGGTCGACGCTTACTCTCCCCGTGTCCACCTCCGATATCTCACTGAGACTTCTGGTTGACACGCCGTCGGAGATACCGCCGGCGGCGTCGCGAACGACCGCCGACATTATTGTCCCGAGTCAGAGAGGTACCTTAAAACTCCAAAGAAGAACAAAAATAAAGTGTTTTGGGTGACACCTGTTTTAAGATTTGTTAATTTATTCCGACATTTGTTCGGTACACAAGTAATGAATAATAAATAAGCCGTCCGATTCACGGGCAGAGGTGAGAGTGAGAGCTCAATAAAAAACTCGCCACCTGGTGACATCGTAAAGCTTTCAGCGTGGAACTGTATCTCGGATGCATCATGCGTTTCAATTCACATTTACATTCAAATACTCCAGAATTTAGGACGTGCTTGGTTAATAAAAATTTGGTAAAAGAAAATATAATAAAAATATAAAAATTTGACATAAAAGTGATATATAATAAATTTAATTAGAAAAAAGTATAAAAAATTTAGTGAAAGTTAGCAAATTTTAGTTGATTTTGGTCAACCAAACATTCCTGATAAATATATTGAATTATTATTTCATTGTTAAGGCTTTCCTTGATTTTTTTTTCTTGAATTTAGAAAGATAATTTTACAAAAATCAACAATATTACCGTGATATTTATATATAACTCTTTAGGTTTTTTTTTTTTCCAATTTTTGTTTGTTTGATTTTTATTGTTGATGTCCTGCGTAATTACTTTTTATTACTGTCGTTAGATGCTAAAAGATTATGGGGGCATTTGGTGGTAAAATTTTTAGTAAAACATTATCAATTTTTGATTTTTGAGTGTTTAGTAAACTATCAATTTTTGCTACTTTTCTACTTTATTATAGTAACTTTTTAACTTAAAAGTTACCAAAATTTGTTAAAAGTTATTAAAAGTTGTCAAAAAATTTACCAAACATTTAAAATTTACAAAAAAAATTGTTACTTGTTTCACCAAACATACCAAAAATTATAATTAGCAATTTTTAATAAAAATTACTAAAAATTGTGCTTCCAAACGCCTTCTATAACTACCAAAGTAATTTTTTTTTTCTTATTATTTCCATCAAGGTGCATACAGGATTTATAGTCAGTGAGACAAAAAAGTTGTACATTGATAAAAAGTGAAAAATATTGAGACAAAAATATAATTTTCAAATAAAATAGGGCTAAAAATAATGAGGTATGAGATTAATTTTTCAAATGAATTATTCCCGCTTAGCCTTATGTAGGTCCACCATTGTTTCTAATTATTTGTATTGCAAACCTTATGGAATTTAAGTGTAATTAGATTAACCAACTCTTTAGACATTCATGTAACCTATGATAAATATATTTCTTATTTGTGAATATTAATATTATTTTTTAATTTTTAATAATAAAATAGGTATGAAAATGATCTATGGGTAGATATTTATTGGAACAAATAGGCCATGGAAATTTGAATAGAAGATAATTACTATAATAATACTTAAAAAGGTACTATTGCAATAATGTCGTGCGGAAAATTTTATCCAACCTATAAGCTCGATTGCTATCAGGATATTTTTGGCCTGTGAGATTGGCATAATGTGACTAGAATTGGTGTTCAAATAAAGTTTCAAACTAATTTTGTTAATGACTCTTCTTTTTTTGTTTGAATTAAGAAGTTGTCGCCTAACTTTTTTTTATCAAGGGCATGTTACAAAACCTAGGAGAAAATAGTTTTGTAAGAGCCATGTTTGTGACACCAACTAATTATGCAAAATCAAAAGCTTTGAGTTTATGAAGTCTCATTTCATTATTTTCACAATTATATCTCATTTTGAATATATGGTTCAATGCATTGCATGTATGCGCATAAGAGAATGATGATTATGATAATTATATGAATGTATAGTATACATATTAGATATTAACATAACCATGTATAGCAATTTCATAAAGATATTATATAAAAGTGACTCATAAAAATTTTTTTATTATGATCGAAACCTCATTGGGTTGTCTATCTATCATAATTGAAAATTAAACCAGTCGTGGTATAAAATGATGACGAGAGTGAAAATATTGAACATCTTTTAGTGAACATCCAATATTAAGGGAATCTTGTGTCATTGCTAAGATGGGGTGTAAACTCGAATCTTATTCCATCTGTAGCATCTTGAATCTTAATTTATGTAAGTTATTGTGCATTCTAGACTAATTTGAAATTCAATCGAATTATTATGGGTCTAATTGGATTTGTTCTTTTATAGGGGGTGTTTGGTTAGTTAAAGTTTAGTAAAAAAATATAGTAAAAATATAAAAATTTGATGTAAAAGTGATATATAATAAAATTTAATTGAAAAATAGTATAAAAATTGAAAAAAATTAATAAATTTTGATTAATTTTGACTAAATAAATATCCCCATAACTTGGATGGGTTTTGGCCTAACGCGTATTTGATTATTTATGTTAGATCCAAACTCAATTGGCTCACACCTCTAATATACCTAGCGTGGATTACTCAATCTGACCCGACTGCGTTTATTTTATTATCCGAATTACGTATTGAATTGATTCTATCCATCTGTATATGTTCAGGAACAAGTCTGACATTTGGCATGCAAGTTCATTGAATTTAACCACTTCGTGTCCATGCATCTTTCCTCCCTTTGCATGCATAGAAGGTTTTGCTTGGCCATTTTCATTTGTATTAAACCCAACGAAGCGATACGAGAAGCAGGGGATTTGAGCGAGGAAAAATGTTCTGACAGAGGGTGTGTTTAGAGTTGTATAAAAGTGTATAAAATAAAATAAAATTGTAAAAATAAATGTTTCATAATTCGTACAGTGAGTGAAGAATTTAAATTTTATTGTCTCGTAATTCATGTTTATAGAGATTTGTAAGATTTTATTTTATTTGAGAGAGCTCCAAATGTAGCCAAGAGCCAAAATGAGGAAGGACAATATGTGAAATAGAAATAGAGGACTAAGAGAGAGGGAGAATGATGCAACTGATCGTAGGTATTGCGGTATGTGATAAGGTAGGATGATAAACTCTTGTTTGTTTGTGATGTTCTTGAAATTACATGATGATCAATTATATATAAATGGTATAGGATACGTTAGGAGCTTTAAATTTTGTCAAAAAAAATTTAAAAATTCCCATAAAACTTTCAACCTTTATCAATTTTGAAAAAAAAAGTATATTTTTATTAAAAAATTATTAAAAAAAATTAATAATCATGTTGTCCTAAAAAAATCAAATAATAATATATTTTCTAAAATTCAAAATAACATGTATTGTAACTTAACAAAATCTGTTCGAATAAACCTTTTGTCATATGTTTGAATAGATTTTAAATTTTTTTGGCACAATGGTCTAACACGATTGTTTAGACTTCCAAAAATTTTTAAAAGTACTCTAAAAAATTTTAAAAGTTGCTAACTTATTTTAATCAAATTTAGATATGTATCACTTTTATAACAATTTAAAAATTTTTTTTTTTGACAAATCAAATACCAACACTTAAAAAATTCCAAAAGTTAGTTGGTACTTCAAAACACCAAAAAATTACACAGTTGGAGTATTTTAGCAAAATTTGAAACTCTATACAGGCCCATAAATATTTATAAGTTTTAAAAATAATTTAAAAAAACTTTTATTTTTTTCTTATATATGGCATATGATGTAAATATATATATATATATATATATATAATAACTTAAATTAGGAAATAGTTTCAGAAGAATATTAGTTTGGAAATTTTTTAATATTAAAGCTCGAAACAATATATATATAGAGTTTACACATAGGCGGATGCACATAGCGGTAAGAGGAGTCAATTGACTTCACTGGAAGTAAAATTTTTGTAGAAAATAATATAATTTTTGAGATATTTTTATATTTTTACCTCTATAAAATGTATATTTCAAAACAAATTACCCCTATACTTTAAACAATTTATAAGTTTTGCCCCCACTGGAAGCAGAATTTCTTTAAAAAATAATATAATTTTTGAGATATTTTTGTATTTTTACCCTTATAAAATATATCTATCAAAACAAATTGTCCTATACCTCAAATAATTTATAAGTTTTGCCCTTATTAGAAGTAAAATTTCTTTAGAAAATAGTATAATTTTTTAGGTATTTTTATTCTTTTACCGCCATAAAATATATCTCTCGAAATAAATTGCTCATAAGTCAAGTACACTATCTTTATTTATCGACTTGACTCTACTATAACAAAATCTTAAATCCGCCACTAGGTCTACATCATTTTATTAAAATTATTATGAAATTATTATTTATTCAGAGGAATAATATTACTATGGGTGCGTTTGGAGTTCCAACCAAATCCAAAAATTTCCAAAAGTGTATTTTGAAATTATTGTGTAATGATTGTTGAATGTTTTATTTGATTTGATATAAATTTGTTAAAAATATATAAAGTGACACGTGTCAAAATTTTAGTGGAAGATTTTGAAAAATTTTGGAATTTTGTGTATTTTTTTGTACACGTGTCAGATCACTTTTTTTTTGAATTTTGGCAAAATTCGTTGGAACGGACTAAAATGGTACGTTCCAACGGCATTTCAAATTTTTTGACAAATGTGTCAGTGACAAACCGTGTCAACTTTTGAGTTTTTTTGAGTTTTTTTAAGCTCCAAACGAAGCATATGAAAACGGCATCTCCTATCCAAAAATTTGTTGGAATAATTGAAAACTTATTGTCATTATTCTCTGAAACTGCCCCGGGACCTGCATTCCTCCAAAAGGAATCAGAGGCCCACGTGGTAAAGTGGGTGGGTGGTCGGTCTTGTGACAGTGACTTCCATTGCGTGCCTCCGCTCCATTCACCGGTAGTAGCAATATATATACCCAATATTAAATTTATTTGGAGTAAGAAAAATTAAAATAAATTAAGAATTCGTAATACATATAGTGAAAGAAAAAAGTTAATGTGATATAAAGTTAACAAAGATTTATAGAATTTTTTGTTATTTTTTAATAAACCAAACGAAGCCATTATAGTACGCATGAATACGAAATTGGTTAAGAAAATTATAAATTTGATATGACAAGAATATATATATATACATATTTAAAATTGATTCCATACGGTGTGTGTTTAGTGTTATATAAATTAGTATAAATTTGTAAAAATTATAATTTTGTAATTCGTATTATGAGTAAAAAAAATTTTAATTTAGTAAAGATTTATAAAGTTTTAGAGTTTTAAACGATTCCGTGATATAGTTTTAAAATAAATTAATTATTTAATATATTTATCGAATTTTAAAATATTAAAATAGGAACACAAACTATAAATTTGAACATAATACAATATGAAGAGTCTCCACCATACGAGGGATAGGAGGTGTTTGGAATCCAAAAAAACTCAAAAGTTGGGATTGATGTTATGTAAAAATGATAAGTGACAAAATTTGATTTGAGGGATTTGAAAATTTTTGAAATTTTTTTATGTTTTTTGAGTACCCAAACACCCTCTAAGAGCATGTGCAGCAGAATAGGTAAATAAGTATTTTATGTATTTTTGCTAGCAAATATGAAGAAAACTATCTTTACCAGACTCTCCAAAACTACAGTTATTTTTTCTCCTGCTATAGTAAATCTTCATTTCTGTCGAATTACTGTTCACCAGTTAAACAATTGTTTATTATTTGTTGAAGAAGACAATGGCCTTTATATTGAAGAATACAATGGGTTCTAATTTTGAAAAATTAATTTTTTAATAGACAATTAGTAAAATGCCTAGCATTGGTGTGGCTTAAAAAAGAAAAGCTACAAGTTAAACCCAAAATGTATACTGTTTACTAGATAATTTGATTATCCATCGATGCACTTGCTCTAACTCCGCACACATTGCCAGCTCGGTAAAAATCGAGTTTGGAATTGTTTGGTTAAACTTTAATCATCCAAATATATTTATTTTTAATTAAAAATATATAAATATATTTAAATTATTAAATTTTAATTCAATCATATTAAGAGTGCATTTGACGCACTAAAAATACTGAAAAATTTTAAAAATTTTTAAAAATTATTCACTTTTTATTTTATTACACGAATTATAAATTCATAAATTATCTTCAATTATTTTATTTTACCTTATTTTTTACTACTCAAAACGCCTCCTAAATTCAATTGTTTCTAAACTGATAACGCAATTGATATCGCACGCGTAATCAGCCTCTCTCCTTTCGAGTTGCCAACCCTCCCGCCGGATAAGAAAGGCGGGAAAGCCTTTTTGGGGGGTGTGTCACAGATTGGGTAAAGTGAAGTGCACACTATTAAAGGATGAGAAAGAAAACGGGCCCTCTCACAGAATGACATGGATTGCCCATGCGCTTGTCTCTACGTTGCTTCTGGCAAGAGTTGGTGACCCTTCTCACTTCTCAAACAAAAATTCTACCTTCACACTTTTCTTTTTTTTGTTCCGCACTCATTACTGTTCGTTTTTTTTTTAATTAGTGATTATCAGTAATAATTAATGTATTTCGTTTAAAATTATCACAATTATAAGTAGAGGCGGAGCCAAAATTTTTACTGAGGGGCACCGAGCACTCAAGAAAAAATAATAATCGAGTTATTTTTAAATTAAGAGTAGGAAAAAAATGATATTATTTTTAGAGAGAGAATAAACTATTCTTGAATATTAACTAGTGAATATACTTTATACGATTATTGATTTAAGCACTTGAAGTATATTAGAGATATCCCTCGCTACAAAAAAGTGAATATAATTATCATTAAATTTTATTGTCTATAGAATTTATTGTGTTATATGTTAAATTTACTGATAATATGAACAAAAATATGTAATAGTGTATTGAAAGGATAAATTTTATTTTACAAAAAATACCAAATTTGATTCTTTTAAACTTTTTTTATGTTAAAAATTTTCAATTAATTTTAAATTTTTAATAAAGTCAAAATATTTTAATTTTTAAATAAAACTAAAATAAAGAGGGAATATCAATAATTTTACATTAAAAATTAAGAAAGTCACTTGTACCTTTGCCTTTGTGCGACTCCGTCACTTGTCGTAAGATATTACTTTTATTTAAAAATTATTGATAAAAATGTGCGCGGTGATTGATGCGGAAAAAAAATACGGTGCGGTAAACAGGGCCATGTGAAGCTGGCACAGACACAAAATGCCAACTCACTTGTAGCTCCACTCATCAGATCTGCTTCGGCATAAATAGAGAAGTGGAATGGATACAAGTATACAAGCCGCACATTCCTTGACTTATACATACGTGCATATATATATATATATATAGGTGCGTTTAGTGCGCAAAAAAGTGAAATAAAAAGAGATAAAATATAGTTGAGAAAATTTTTTTATATTTGGTGTACATAGCTTAAATCATATTTTTTGGAGATGAAAAATAAGATTTCGTTTCGATGGACTGGATTTCTATTTAAACGGATTCAAAATTTTAGGCAGTCATGATTTCTTTATATTACAATTCATCCAAACAGATTGTAGAAATCATTTAAACGAAAGTTGGCCACGCGATTCTGTCGGAATGATTTTTACAATTCGTTGGAACGATTTTAAAAACGCTACAAAAAACAGTTAAGTGGACGTCATTTGGTAACTTAGGAGTCCATGGTGAAAATGATGAAAAAAATTTTGTTATTTGATTAACCGAATTCTAGTTATTGGCTTTTTTTTTAAAAGATATTGAATATTTTTTGAATTTTAAGAAGGCGAGAATGTGTAAAATTTTATAGAAATTTTTAAAAATTTTTAAAGATTTTCACTAAAATTTGGTGCGCCAAACACACCAATTATATCGTGTTTTAGTTCTTCAATTCACAAATATAGGGTAAATTTTTATCAAAATTTTGAATTAAAATTATTTTATTTTTTATTCACTGTTTGAAAAATTGGGAGATGGTTTATTCGTAAATATAATTTTTTGTATGAAGTAACTGTAAAACATTTAGTTATAAGATAATATAGCTATATTGTATTTATACACTAGTAATAACTTGTATTTATGACATTCTAAGCAAAATTAATATTACATTTATTATATAGTTGAAACTTTTGACAAAACGTTCAAGTCAAAAAAATTATGATAATTTATAAATTTTAAATTTTTTTCCCAAAACTTTATACCCTAACATTTATTACATATATTTTGGTCTTTTTTCTCTAAGTAATTTTTTATAAACACTATAAAAAAAATACAAATTATAGTGTTTTAATTTGGAATGTTTAACTTTTTAAAAATCATAATTGGATGAAATTTAAATTGACAGTTTTGATTTGCATATAATTTTTACTCTTGAAATATGTTGAAATTTAAAATATCTAAACCGTTTTATGAGATAAACAGTAATAGAGTTCACTAAAATAAGAATTGAATGGGAAGTTAAAAATATAAAAATAATCTCAATTATTAAATGAAAGAAAAAATAATTTTTAACTATTGAATTTTACTTTGTGAGATGGGTATTTTAAAAAATCGTTATTTTTACATGGATAAAAAGGTGAAATATATATCTATGTTTAGTATTGTGTAAACTGAAATATATATCTATGCTTAGTATTATTTTACACAAACTACATTTAAATTTTAAATATTTTTAATATACGTGCTGACAACACTCCTAAGCTTATATTTTAGAAAAATTAACTCCCTCGCACTTAGAGGTCCTGCTCTCCTCGACTTCTAAATTATGTGAACTAAGATAGAGCCCGACCAACCCAAACTACATAAGATTGGGACCTAATTACAAATGTCCTCATTTTCTTTTTCTTATCCAAACAACTTGAAAATATATAAAAATATATGTATATGTATGCTTGTGTAACATATCAAAAAGTTTTCTTATTATTTTTTAAATAATAAATAATTAATTATATAAAGTATGAGAAAACTCACATCCTCGTTATATAGAGTTTTCTTTTCTTTTCTTTTCTTTTAATTATCTTTCTCCCTCTTTTTATCTCTTTCTCATCTATTCATCTCTCTTATATACATACCCCTCTTCAATCTCTCTATTTTACATTTTTTTAATCCTTTTTTTTCTTTTAAAATAAACATCTTAAAAAAAAATAAGTAAGTTAATTTGACAATACAAATGTTACAAGTTAAATATTAGGTTGAGTTTGGCCATAAATTCTTCAACTTTAGGTTATAAGTTTGGATCTAACACATATTTTTGCAAACATTATGGGGTGTTTAGTTTATAAGAAAAATAATAATAATAGATAAAATATATTAAAAGTTGGTGTAAAAATAATACGTGATGAAATTTGATTAAGAAAGTTAAAAAAAATGTTAGAAATTGAGGGTTTTGTGTGTGTGTGTTTTTTATTTTGGGTGAATCAAAACACCTATATTAGACTTAGACTATTATCAGTTGTTTCCCATTCAAATCCTTATTCTTAAATATAAGGATTGTCAATAAAAAACACCATTTATATTTCCAATATCAAAGAAATGAAAAACAAGCTCCCTATATATTCTCTCTCTGCCACGCCATTCTTAATTTTGAAAATATGGCCATTAGGTTTAAATTTCAAAAGGGTATCCATTGTAATTCAAAATTTAAACATATCTATTAAATTTTAAAAATTCAAAAAATATTTATTAAAATTCCTTAAAATATATAAAAATAAAAAATATTTATTAAAATATATATCTTCAAAAATATTTATTGAAATTTAAAGATTCAAAAAATATTTATTAAAATCTAAAATTTCAAAAATTTTTTATTAAAATTTTTATTAATTAAAAATTTTCAAATATTTATTAAAATTTATATTTTCAAAAAATATTTATCAACATTTAAAATTTCAAAAAATATTAATTAAATTTTAAAATTTTAAAAATTATTTATTAAAATTTATATTTTTGAAAATGTATGTTTAAATTCAAATTGCAAAAAATATTTGTTTGACATTAAAATTTTAACAAAAAAACACTAACTTTGTTAATTTACAAAATTTACTAGCATAAAGAATCTGGATAAGGAATCTGTTAGATACACAATACAAAAAAGTGACTTTCTACATTGTTAAATGACACTGTAACACTGTAGGATAAAAATTGGAAAAAACGGCTAACAATGCTCTTAAAACCCTCTAAACCTGCTCGATTATTGTAAAATAATAACAAAAGTGCACAGCACCTGTTATTGAGGATCCTTGGTTTTACTTTCGGATTTCACTTCAACGGTTTCAACGGAATGGGGAATAAGACTTGGCTTGGTTTTAAAAAAAAAAAAAAAAAACAAGCTTTTTTTTTTTTGTGTTTGGAAAGCTAAGATAGTTAATTTTTTTACCCTGACTTTTCTAATAAATTTATATACTGATATCTTTGTTCTTGATACTTCACGCTATCTTCTAAAATTATCATTGAATACACAAATGCCTCAAATTCTCACATACTTATTGTTAGAAGGGATCGACCCCATTTATTAAGTTAAGAATTTATATGCCTACAATATCTAAAAAAAGATAATTTTGTAATTTAAAAATGATCAAATAATTAGTTGTTACCGTGTTTAAGAAATAGTTGTTAATTGGGATGTTCCTAAATGAAGCCTAAGAACATAATATAATCGAAGAGGTCCTGACTTATACACTATCAAGAAGAGCATTGTGATTGAAGGTTTGTTTGTTTTAACTTAAAATGTTTTTTTTAAATATATTTATTTATATTTTAAAAAAATTAAAATTAAATAAATATATTTTATCCGAGAATATATATATAAAAACAAACGTAACCCAAGAGTAAAGTACATAAATATATTCTAAGGGGCGGGGGAAGGGGAAAACTTTTGCGGACGTGGAATCTGAAAACAACCGAATTTTGATATTTTTTATTTTAAAAATTGAAATAAAAAAAGTGCGGATTTGTAATGCGGTCGTTACCGTATTCCCTCCACGCCAACGTCAGCAAATAAAGGGCCAGTTTAGTGTGATGTGAAAGGTTATAAAATTTTAAAAAATTTTAAAAATTTATTACTTTTTATCTTATAATCCAAATCATGAACTCACAAATTATTTAAAATTATCTCATTTTTTATTATTTTAAACGCCTAAAATAGTAAAAAAGTTCACGAATTGTAGCATATTTATTTATTTAATTTCGTTCTATTACAAAACGTGTCAGCTAAATCTTATTAATAATATTATCTTATTTTTCATCATATAACCCCGTTCGATTACTATACGTAATTCTTTATGAATTTTTAACATTTTTTTTATTAATTTTTCTAACTTTCTTCACTAAAATTTACTAAACACATTATTTAACTTTTATAAATTTTTACTAAACACAATTTCTTTCATAAACAACATGTGACAACATTAAAATAAAAGTTACAAAAAAAAATTATTTTATTTTTTTACACTTCGACGCATTCATAGACAGTGATACAGACATAAAAATTTGAATATTAATTTTTTTTATTTTTTCACGTCACATATGAGGTGTTTAGTGCACCGAAAAAATATTAAAAATTATCAAAAATTACAAAAAATTATCAACTTCTTTCAATAAAATTTCGTGACATATTATTTTTGCATCAACTTTTTATATTTTTTTCCCCTTTCTAGACATTCCCATAATCGAATCAAAGGAAGGCAAAAAAGAAAGCCATCTTAATGCAATCTGATAGCTTTCTTCCTTTCTTTCTTTATTTTTCTTTTTCTTTTCCTTTTTTTTTTTCTGGCATTTAAAAGTAATGATATATCAGGAAGCTCATATCCTCTTAGGAATCTAATCTAAGCCTGAAAAACTGTTTAAAATACCACCGCAGTGCTTGTCAAAAAATTTATAATACCTAAATTAGTAAGAGAGTTAAGAAAGTAATGCAGTAAAGTTTTAGTAAGGTAAATGTGTTGTACTTATATACTTATAAAATGGTGATATATATACACGAAACTTTATATCGAATAGCATGCATGAATTACATGTAACTACAAATAACTGTGTTTTCTCATTCTTCAATTAGATGATGCCCGCTTATCGTAAATCACAAACTTGGTTTCTTATTTCATTAGCTAACGTGTTGTTTCTAATTCAATTTGTAACAATATTTTTATAAGTGTATATATCAAAACTGTTACAAGAAGATTGTACGTATGACTTGTGACATAAGTTATTTTAGTAGAAATAATTCAACCAGAGTGCTTAATTGGAGATTAGTCGAGTGATTGGAACTTGACTGGAGTGTTCTTACTCGAATGTCCTTTGTCAGATATGGGCCAAACGGAAAATTTAGTCATTTTAGAGGGTATGGAATCTCCTTATATCAAATAATATCAATTATAATTAAAACTTAATATTAATTAAGGTTGACCTAAAAAAATAAAACGAATTGCGAGACTAAAGAGTGACAATAGGAGTTGATCGGGTAGCTTCTTGAATCAGTGTGTGCACTAGAGTAAAGTGAATATTCCAAACCAGACAGCCTTGTCAGCATCTTTCTTGCATTGAAGGAACCGCAAAAGCAAAGAGCACAGCACGTGAAGGCATGCTTTCTGTCGTCGTTTCAGGGAGGCTCGCAGCAAACTTTTAATTTTTCGTTTGTTAACGTTTGTGTTTATTATTATTTTTTATTTATATTTATAAATTTGTAAAAATTAATAATACAAATATATTTGTTAAATTAAATTTATTTTTGTTGTTGTTGAAATAATAAAATACAAGCAAAAAAGTATTTTTACTTTATTTTTTCTGTTTTAAATATTTTGTTAATTTCGACACCTTATCCATTTTTATTGCATCACATTAAAATAAATTATTTTATTTAAATATTTTATTAATTATAAAAAATATATAATCTAAAAATAATTAAATTAAATTATTTAATTAATATGAAATATATTTTATCAAATTATTTTTAACAATATAAAATATATTTCAACGAAATAATAAAATAAAATAAATTAATTTTATTTTATTAATTTAAATAATAAATAATAGAAGTAAATTAATTAAATTAATTTAAAATATACTCCATTAAATTTAATTAATCTTTTAAAAATATTGCAATTAAATATTTTGTTAAAATATAAATTAATTGCTGTAAATAAAATTATATTTTTAATTTTTATTTTAAGAAAAAATGACTAGAGAAAACAAAAATTAAAAAATATAAACAAATAAACAGCATCTTTACTAAACTTACCCTAAATACCCGCGCGCATTAAGGCCCATTTACTAACCTATTTGTTTATTATTTTTTATTTATATTTATAAATTTTTAAAATTGATAAGAAAATGTATTTGATAAATTTATAATTGTTTTTTGTTATAAAAATAATAAAAATTTATTTGAAAATTTAGGTCTCAAGAAAATTATATTTTCCCTTTTTTTTCCATAAATACTTTGTCAATTTTAAGTTATAAACAGCACGTTTTGTGAATTTTTGTGGCATCATATTAAAATAATTTATTTTATTCAGATATTTTTTTAATTATGGTATTTTTAAAAATAATATATATATTATGATGATTAAAATAATAATTATGATTGAAATAATTTATTTTATTAAATTAAAATTACTTTTTTATAAATAACGATTATGTTTTAAAATAATTTATTTATTAAATTAATATTTAATAATAAAACAATATTCTAATGTTAAATTACGTTCTTTATTAATATACTTTATGAAATTAATTATTAAGAAATAGATATTTTATTTAGTTAAACTATTCTTAAAAAATAATATATTATTATGATTATTAAAATAATAATTATGATTGAAATGATTTATTTTATTAAATTAAAATTAATTATAATTAAATCATAGATTATTTGTTAAAGTATTTATTTTATTTAATTAAATTAATATTTAATAATAAAATAATATTTTAGTGTTAAATTATGTTCTTTATTAATATACTTTATGAAATTAATGATTAAGAAATAAATAGTTTATAAAATTAACTTGATCAAATATATTTTATTAAATTAATTAATTAATTAAATCTTAATTAAATTGATATCAAATATATTTTTTTAAAATTAAATTGATTCATAAAAATATGTCTTTTGCTTTTCGCAAGGGGAAAAACGAAAAAAACAGTAGAGGCTAGGGCTACTTTTATGTGATTTCTCTGGGTTGACTTTAACCTTGTAATGCAAATTCAAGAGATAGCCAGAGCCTAATAAATATTGGACAGGGCCGCTAGGATTGGAATGGACAGAGGTCCTCAACTTGAATTTGAATCGGATATATGTCAAGGCATGGGCAGTTCCAAACGAAACTGGGGGGAGGGGGGTAATTATTCTATTGATTTTGAAAATTATACTAAAATTTTATTATTTTTTTTATAAATCATAATTTTTTTTTTATGTATTTGTCCCCACTGTTTTTTTACTTTTACTCTTACTTATTTTAAGAATGTAATTTTATTCTCATTAATTATAAATATTGAATTCTTTTTTTTTTTAAGATAAAGTTTTTTTTTTTTTATAAAGGGGAGGGAGAAGACTCAAACTCCAGTCATGAGCGAGTAGGAAAGGCTCTCAAGTACTAAGCTAAAGGCCACGCTCATAAATAAATAAATATATAGATATTGAATTCGTCCAGTGTCAAGGCACATTTGATGATTTGATATAAATTTATATTTTACAGTTGAGTCATTAAATGAGTCCATGACATTTTTCATTTGGAGCTTCAAAATTTTTGAAGGAGCTTCAAAAATTCAATCTTCATCCAATTAATTTTTGCTACGTGACACTTTTACGTTATATATTTTTCTTAATTTTTTTGAAACTCCAAACACTGTTCGAAAATAAAACATTGATTCCAAACACTGTTCGGAAATAAAACATTGATGTCATAACTTGATTTCAACTTCCGGGCCCTGAATCTATTTGAATTATGTGAGTTCTGCTCGAGATGACGGATCACCTTCCATACGGCCCATGGGCTAACCGAATGGCCCATCCAATTATTCAAAAAATTTGATTTCTAGTCAATTTCATGAACCAACTCAGGCTAGGTAAGGTTAGGTTGGACTCAAAACTCATTCATTTAACGTGCAAAATCTAAACAAAAAAGTTGGGTTTGTTTATTAAGGGCATGTTGGCAACATTTAATTTTTACTGTGTTATTTGGTATATTTATTTTGAGTTTATTTTCTATCTTTACACTTTTAAAAATAAAAAAAATAGTATAAAATACATTTGATCACTGGCGTTTTTAAATTTTGTTTTAGAAAACAGAAAATGAATTTACACATGAAATGTTAAATAAGAAAAAATTATTTTGAGCGTTTTTAAACTAAAATAAGAAAAATCTCAAAGGATGGATTTATTTGCATTCCTCAAATGAATTCTTGCACTACTTTTATTTTTTTATTAAATAAAATTGTACAATTACCTTTATTTTTATAGAATAGGTGTTTATGACTTTAAAATTATATAACATATCTTATTATAAGAATTGGCATAGTTATGTGATTTTATTTGATGAAATAGTAAAATGAAATGTAAGACTTTGTTTATGAAGTGTAAATAGACCCATCCAATCTCAAAATACAGAAAATAAAAAATGTCAAAATAAATATATTTTTTATTTTCTTTATTTTAAAATTTTAAAAACATAAAACACATAAAACAAAGAATAAAAAAAAAATACAAATCTAATACCACCTACGTTTTTCGTTTCTCATTTTTCATTTTTAGTTGTCATTTCTTCCTCTAAAACAAAACACGCACATCTGATAATGCAATTTCTTTTGCAGTAATTAATTTTTATCTTAACAAAATATTTTTTACCAAGGGCTTGTTTAATTTTTTAAAAAATAATAAAAAATATTAAAAATTTCTAAAAATTTGAAAGCCATTAATTATCGTTTGCACTTCCCTTATTTCATGAAATTTTCATAAATTTATATATATTTACATATTCTAACAAATTTTTATAAATTTTAATAAATTTTTTACAAATCTCAATAACATTTCACAACCCCTAATAACTTTTTTTTATAAATCTTAAAAATTTTTAACCACTTTCAATAAATTCTGATGTAAAATCGTTCCGACGGAACTAAAAAAATTATTCGGACGATTTCTCACTAAAACAAATTGACGTAGAAGTCAAAAAATTTCATTGTTCAGATATGAAAAACGTGATTTAGTTGCTGTATGTTAATGCTAAAAAGTTCTTCAAATCACATTTTTCACTATTTTTCGTTATTTTTCACTTTGCCAAAATAGACTTTAAAATATTATTTTATAAAATAAAAAATTTATTTGGTATGATGTAAAATACTAAAAAATTTTAAAAATCTTTAAAAATTTTTAAAAATTATTTACTTTTTATCTTATTATATGAATTATAAACCTACAAATTATTACAAAATATCTTACCTTTTATCAGTAAAAACTCTCCCCTAAATGTATTGTCATAGGACCACTGCTCCGGGCAAATTTTTTAGACCTTATGGTAAACTGTAATTAATCCTGAAAATTTAAATGTGTTATCATCGGACCATTGCTCCGGCCGGTGGTAGCAGCAGCAGCAGCAAATCAAGAACTCGATTCTCTCTCTCAAATGGCGGCCAAGCAAGAAGAAATCCCAAAGATGGAGGAGGAATCGGCAATGACGGCGGCGGTGGATGAAGAAGAAGAAGACGACGAGCATGGTTCCAAGGAGAGGGTTCTACACAAGTACTTCCTTCAAGAATGGAAGAAGCTCAAGTCTCTCCTCGACGACATCGTTTCCAATGGCCGCGTCTCAGATCTCTCTTCCGTTCACAAAATCCGAACCATTGTAACCTCTCTCTACTCACTCTGTTTTGTTTTCCCTGCAATTGTGAGCCTCGTTTGGATCTTTAATTCTATCCCCATTGATGTTGATTTTGAAATTGACGAAGGCATTATATTGAAACTGCTCAAGTGTTTTGTTCACATTCAACCTTATTGTCCTTATCTATTCTCTATGTTTCTCTCTCTCTCTCTCTCTCTCTCTCTCTCTCTCTCTCTCTCTCTCTAGTCCCGATGTTCCAGTATCGAATTTAACATTCTTTACCTCAAATTTTACAAAAATAGTGCATTGATAGTTGAAGTGTTGACTGCTTGGAGGTAGTGTGATGGCTTCTAGCCTGTAATTATAAAGGATAGGGATTCCTTATGTTGCAATAGCTCTAGCTAGTTATGATCCCCTTTTCGAGCCATACAACATCGACAATGTAGTTGAAGTCCCTTAACATTACTAACCAATAGTTCAAGCTAAGTAGGTTGAATTCCTAGCTTTCAACTTGTTAACTTCCTTACTCATTTTGTATCATGTAATATTTAATTTGAGATTATGCTGGACTCTGATATCATAATAGATTTGTGCTTGTTTAAAGGGATCGATTCTAGTTTCCTCTCAGATAGGGTTTAGTGCAGCTACCCGAAAGTGATGAGCAACAGTGTGTAAAATCAAAAATTTCTCTTTCCCTTCCTGCTAACACATTACCAAGATTGAAGATTTCTTGGATAAAAATCTGCACTGCAGTACAGCCAACATGCTTCCCTTCCTGCAGCTTTGGCAATCGTTGCCTTACACCAACAACCTGTATATAGGACTAAGGTTATTAAAACTTCTGAAGCCACCTTGAGAAGAAATTGGGGAATCCAGAATGATATGGAAATACTAATTTCTTTTAGTAAAACAATGATAATGGTTATGATCAGCTTTAATTTGTCTTTTTCCGCATTCTGTCTTTCTGAAAGTTTGATAGTGGCACAAGCTGTTTGCTTGACACCTTAAGTTTTATCTTCTTCTTCTTCTTCTTTTTTTTTTTTTTTTTTTAACATATTTGTTATGCAGGTGGACAAGTATCAGGAACAGGGTCAGTTGTTAGAGCCTTACCTGGAGAGTATAGTTTCTCCTCTGATGTTCATTGTACGCTTAAGGACAATGGAACTAGGAACAGACTCCAGCACAGTTCTTGAAGTAATCAAGCCCATATGCATTATAATTTATGCTCTGGTCACAGTTTGCGGTTACAAAGCTGTTACCAAGTTCTTCCCACATCAGGTTTCTGATTTGGAACTAGCAGTATCTCTGTTGGAGAAGTGTCATGTTGCAAATTCAGTTACATCATTGCGGCAAGAAAGTACAGGAGAGATGGAGGCAAAATGTGTGATGCTGCTATGGCTTTCAATTCTTGTGTTGGTTCCTTTTGATATTTCGTCTGTGGATAGTAGTATTGTTCATAATAATTATCTTGGGGCTGATGAGCCAGCCCCTTTGGTGTTGAGGATATTAGAGTTCTGCAAAGATTACCTTTCAAATGCGGGTCCCATGCGCACCATAGCTGGTTTGCTGCTCTCAAGGCTTCTAACACGTCCAGATATGTTGAAGGCTTTTATCAGGTTCTTATTGTTGAATAGTAAAGGCATTTGGTTTTGACTGGTTAAAGTAATGAACTGTCAGGAAGCCCATAACCCGCAATCCAGGCAATTCAGTACTGCATTTTGATTGGCCATGTTGGAGAGTCATTGCTAAATCCAATATAATCAAAATTTAGGCTTCAGATTGTATAATATGCATACACATTGTATTCATATTTACACCTCTGTATATTTTAAGCTAGGATAGTCATGTGTTGGGTTGTGTTCTAGCTAGTTTTAGCTCAAATTAATCCATTCAAGACATATGCCCAAAACCAAAGTGGTGAGCTCATGGTCTGGTGTAATTATGGGCAGGTGGATGCATAATTCTGGAATATGGCTTTATGAGACTTGAAACTTGTATAACTTCAAATTTAGCATTGTCTCCAAAGGTCCACTTATTGTCCTTTTGTTTATGTTTACCTTGTGTAACTCCTACCATATAATCTAAAAAATGTGGATTCTTGTATGAAACACAGCCATGATATGACATTGACATTCGGATAAAACGATTTAAAAAAAAATATTAGGACACAATCTGTCATGACACATTAATGGATAAATACCTATTTACATACGGCCATGATATGACATTGACATTCGAATAAAACGATTTTAAGAAAATATTAGGACACAATCTGTCATGACACATTGATGGATAAATACCTATTTACATACGCATGAAAAACAACCATTTATTCATCTGTATGTTATAAAAACATATAGTTTTTTTTTTTTTACATCTATTTTAGAAATTTCATTAGCAAATCAGAAGTTTTGGGCGTTAAAGTTTCTAAAAAAATTAAAATGAAAAGGGATTAATAAATATAAATTGTTGTTGTTTTTATCTTTTTATATTTAATTGTAGGTTCTTTAAAATACTATGTGTTTCATGGATGTCTAAGTGGTCCAAAAGCGTGTTTTTCAAGTGTTTGAAAAGTGTCCGTTTCTGGAAAAAAAAAAAAAAAATAGAAAATTAACAAAACAGATTGTGGGAAGTGGTCAATGCCTTTTTGGGAAGAGTTTTAGGATTGTGAGTGTCCGACACAAACATGATACTTTCTTAGAAGTGTGTGCCTTTTAGCAGGTAAACTTGTTTGATAAGGTTGTATATACCTATTTTTCTTTGTTGCCCACATTATCTGATATATTATTTATAGGATTGCAAATCTATTGCATGGCAGCATTCTACCTATTTCTTTTTCCTATTTTATTTTATTTTTTTGACAAATACCTCTTGCATGCTCTTCAAAAGTTGGGATGAACAATCAAGAAGGGAATAAAAGTAAGTTAAAAAAAAAAAGAATAAATAAATAATACTATTGAGGAAAACCCTATTTTTGGCTGCCACACCCATTTTTATCTCATAGAGGTGTTTGTAAGACTAGTTCATAATGATGTCCATGGTTTTCATCTTTTGCTCTCTGTCAAATTTGAGGCTTGCTCTTCTACTAGATCAAAAACCTGAAATTACCATCTTGACACCACCAAGACTGCTTGCTTTTCTATCTGATGTTTTTCCTTGTATGTGTTCTTTAAGCTATTATAACTGTTATATGGTGCAATTTTTTTTTTTGCTGAGGTAGTGTGTTTGCTTTATCTCTCTTTCAGCTTCACTGAATGGACACATGGAGTTCTATCTTCTTTCACAGAAGATGTTATGGATCACTTTCGGTTACTTGGTGCTGTGGAATCACTGGCTGCCATATTCAAGGTTTGCTTTCTTTCTTACCATGGCTTATAAATATATGTAATCATGTTATTATCCACGGTTTTCTTCAAAGATAACTCTATCAATATTTATTATGTTGGATGGTTTGTGCTCATATATTTAGAATATTGGATGACCTAAAAATTAATTATGGTATTCTTGCTAACTTCAGAAGAGGAGAAGAAAGTTGGAGAGGTGTGTCAGGTTGATATTAATAGTGGAGTTGGGTGAACTTTTGGGGTTTGCTAACATAGAGTGCCTTCATGAGGAAGATCCTGTTGGTTGTGTTACCTCAGCTGGTAGAGTCCAATATGGGTTGGAGTTGGGGAATATCTTATGGGATGGGCAATCCAGTTCCAATGGTGGAATGTTGTAAAAAGGAGAAGGTTTGAGATCGGATGATGTGAGAAAGAAGGCATGAAATTTATTTGGGCATATTGGAAGGCGATGGAAACCATAAAATAAAAGGGAGTGGGTTTTATCTCTGGAGAGAAAGCACAATAGTTTGATGAGTTTTATTAATTATGAGGGTAGGAAGGAGAAGTGGGGAGGTTTTCTTTGGAGTTCAGACTATTGGAGTGTTATTTTTTTTTAACCCATGAAACATCATTTAGTTTCTTGAAAGGTGACGGGTCTTAATGGCCAAAGATAAGAGGGCAATACTGAAAGCTTTAGTGAAAAAGTGGGAAGTTGAGGTGGTGGTTTCAACAAACATTAATGGAGAACATTTCTAGTGATGGTTGTAAAGATTTTTTTTTTTTTGGGGGGGGGGACCCTCCATAGTTGGGGGAGGAGGTTGTAGAATGGTGGGGTCGTCTTTGTGTAGGGCTACAAAGTGGGTGGGTTGAACTTGGGTAGCTTTACTTCAGCCATAATATTTTGCAGCCTGGCAACTACTTAAAATTGCTTTGGCTAGATTATCCCGTTCTATTTTAGTTTGAAATGCGTGGCTTAAAAAGAATGGTTTCCTATAGTTGGTTGGAGGTTAGTAATATGGAGGGCTTGGTGCTCAATCTTAGGTTGATCTTGAAGTTCTATGGTGCAGGTGGTGGAGAGGTTTTAGTAGAGATTGAAATTTGGAAAAGGCAATGCCTGTATCCTGATTGTGTTTGCCATCTCTGCCTTTTCAAATTAAGCTGTGTCTGTTTCTTTTCGCTTTGTCAGTGCTTCTCAATCCTAGGCTTCTCATATCAAATGATAATGGTGCCTTGGACTTCTTCCTTTCTTTACAACCAAAATCCAATCATGATGACAAAATTAGAAAATCGTGGATATATTGGTTTCCACTAGCTTTTTTAGGGGTTTAAGCCAATCCATGGTTTTTAAGAAAGCAAAAATGGTGTCAGCATCAAGGCCTCTAAAAATTAGTGAAATAAACTTTGGTCTTTTGGACATCATAGAATTAATAGCAAGAAAATTTTGGAATGTTATGCTTTAGAGGGATCTTCAAGATTGAGAAGTGGAAGCTTGTGTTATGTTTTTACAGAGTATCTAATGGCTTAAGGTCAAGGATGTTGGGAATGGGATTAGAAGCCGTCAAAGTCAGAAATATTTGAGGTGAAATCGTGTTATGAGGAGATGGTTGCAGAGGTGAAGTGAGCTTTCCTTGGGGGAAAATCTTGACGTGTGGGGTACCTATGAGGTGTCATTTTTTATGCAGTGCGCTGCACGGGAAAGGAGGGGATATCTATTGAGCATATCTTTATTCATTGTGAGTGGACTCGAAATGTTGGGATTTGGTGTTCCATTTTTGGTATATAGTGGGTGTTTCCAAAAGATATAGTCTTTGTTGAAAGAGTGATGGGGTTACAGCTTGAGCAATTCGAAGAAGCTGAGTTGGGAGGTATTGTCTTTTTTGGTTGATTTGGGTAAAAAAAGATAGTAGAATTTTGAAAGGAGTTAGAAGTTTGAGCTATAGGTTTTAAGAGTTTCTTTTGTCTTTTTTGTATAGCTAGAGGGTGGGTGGAATTGGTCCCAGTTGGGACTCTTTTTTGTCTTTCTCTGATAGTATGAAAGCGTAGCCTGTGTTGGGCATTGCCTTAATTCACTTTTTAATAAAATTTATTCTTCATAAAAAAATAATAATAATAACAGGAAATATTTGAAGTGGACTATTTAGAAAAGGCTAAAATCTGCGTTGAGAAGTTGAATAATTTGAACTCAAAATCTAGTCAATCCAAAGGGCATTCTTTCTTTTGTTTGCTATTTACACATGAATCCATTGTATGATTACTAGTATTTGGATCACATATGTACCTCTACTCTTAATGCAGGTTGGCAGCAGGAAACTATTACTTGATGTGGTTCCCCTTGTTTGGAATGACACATCAGTCTTGATGAGGTCTGACACAGCAGCTCGAAGTCCTTTACTCCGCAAGTATCTGGTGAAGTTGAGTCAGCGAATTGGGCTTACTTGTCTTCCTCATCGTTCTCCATCCTGGCGCTATGTGGTAAGAAATGTTGAATTTTTAGCACTTCACAGTTTTGATGTTTATCAGTCTATGATATATCATGTCGACTCATAACAAACTCATTTTCCTATTCTTTTCTCATAATGCACTGAAAAGAAGGGGCTCAAGTAAGAGTGAGTTCGTCGACAAAAAGTTAGCTATTAATAGAATATTAGAAGAGATCAATCTAAAATGAGGGTGGAGAACAAGGAATGAAAGGTGGGTGGGTTGTGTGTGTTTGGGGGGGGGGGGGGGGAGAGAAGGGGGGGTTTGTTCATGAGGAGAACTATCCAACTTAGTTCAGTCATAATCAATGTCTCCTAGATGGGTAGAGCGGTGACAGGATAAGAATATTCAAAAGAGAAAGGGGCTATAAGAGATCCATACTGCTATTCAAAGAGAGGGAAGATGGGGTTTGAAGATGTGTGGGATGGCTTTGGCAAGAGCAAAGGATCTAGGGCAGATGGGTTGATTGGTGTGTGGGAAGCAATCTCTAATTTGTACTTGTCTGCAGAGCTTTAGATTTGGACTATTGGAGCAATACACTTCCATGTTTTCAACAACCCTGAATTGCTCCCTATTCTGTGTCATGAAATTCTTGCAAGTCGGTTCTTCAAGGTTGAATCTGTTGGAATGAAAACACGTCTCCGAAACCACAATAACCCATCTTGTAAATGCTTATTTTTGTGGAGAATGAAAGCTGCGTTATTCTGGAGACTCTAATAGTACTGTACTTATGAATGCTAAATAGCTTAAAGTAATCAAATCAGTGAAGGCCATTGATTGCTAGTTCACTTACCAAAAGAAAAAAAAATTCACACACAATGATCCCTAATTGGTTCTGCATAGGCAGAAAGGAAGAAGAGGTGACTAATCGCATTTTGTTGCATTGTGAAGTAGCAATGGTGCTTTGGAGTTTGTCCTTTGTTCTCTTCTGTTTACTTCTTATGTACTTCTTGGAATGGTTGTGAAAAAATATTGTTACCAAAAGAAATACAAAAAATACTACAGGAACGGCTGAATGATTTATGCTGTAGTATCACATTATCCCGGTTTTCTGTGTGCATGTGTTCATGCTGAAATGATTGCATGTGCATTATTCATTCTGGCTCTCTATTTCAATTTCCATATGTATTAAATGCTCATCTGGAGTCTTTTAAGTCCTTGGGCACTACTAAACTTGGTATGGGCAGTATTTTGATTTGTGTATGGTTGCTCTACACTATCTGTTCAGGGTAGCGTAGCACGCTTCAGAAGAATATTTCACAAGATGTATCAAGAAGAACTGATGATCAATGCAGTCATGTTGATGGTGGGTGCTCCAATTCAGACCCAAATACTGGTGGCCAGCCAGAGGAAGATATGGATGTTCCAGAAATTGTTGAAGAGATAATTGAATTTTGTTATCAGGATTGAGAGATAAGGTGTGTTTAAAGGGTTTCTGTTATGATTTGACTATTGCATTATGGCTCCGTTTGGCGCTCCAATTTTTTCCAAAAAATTCCAAAGAACTTCAAAAGTTTCCAACTTTCTCCAATCAAATTTGCCATGTGTCACTTTTACATCCTTCAACATCAACTTCTGTTTTTGTTTATGTTTTTTTTTTTTTTTTTGAATTTTTTCAGAACTCCAAACACTCCCTATGTATCAAAATATTTTCTGTATGAAGTTTTTGGGTTGATGGTGGCACCACGTCTAGACTGCTGCTTCTTTGGAACCAAAAGACGATTGTTTGACATTGTCCTTGTCTCAATTGCATTCTGAAATGCAACTCCAAAAATAACAACTTTGTTGCTGCTTTTACAAAAGTATTCCATGTAATGATGTGCTTGAGGTGGACTGCTTGTATTGAGGCTTTATAACTTCCATACTTGGGGAGGCTGCACAGGAGAACTAATTAAAACAAATCTACTTGTAGAAAGATTTAAGTACAGCTGAACTCAGGCACTAGTTGCACTGGCAAATTCCAATATAGGTTCAGAAATAGTCTTCCAATTCCTTTCTGCTGATGTTGGCTCCCATTGTCATGTGAAAAATGTAATCATTTGTCTGTTATCCAATAAGTCTCTGTGGCTTGATTTTTACTACTGGGTTTTCTAAAGTCGCGCAGATGGTCTGATGCCAGTTCCTTTGAATCTTGCGTAATTTAGTATGATATCATGGAAATATGGCTTAAAAAGATTCTTGAAATGGCATTGACCCGGGTTCGACACCCGGGGTCCCCTCCCCCCCTTACCAGTCAAAAAAAAAAAAAAGATTCTTGAAATGGGTCTTCAGAAATGGGTTCAACATAATGCTTTGGCCTAGTTCTTTTGGACTTGATGCACTGCAATGACATTGAAGCAATCCAGTAAGCTATGAAGATTCAAGCATGGTTCTAAATGCCTTCTAAATTTAGAGAAGTCTTCCATGTGTGTTACTTGATTGCTGGCTGAGAGAGTGAAATAGAACATGAATTGTGCTTAATCCTAGATTAATCTCTTTATTTGCTAATTTAGCAATATATCTGCTGATTTGATGCTATAAAGTTTGGTAATTCAGGACACTGTTGTGCGTTGGTCTGCTGCAAAAGGTATTGGTCGTGTAACTTCACGTCTAACGTATACCCTCTCAGATGAAGTCCTGACATCTGTATTAGAGCTGTTTTCATCTGGTGAGGTATAGTGCAGTTGGTTGCCATTTTTTACAATTTTGATCACATCAATTTTTTGGCCTTTCCCAAGTCTTAGACATTACACACCCTAGTGTACAATCAGCAGTGATACAGATACTTCTTCAAGTGCTTCATTTGTTATCTTCTATCCATTTCATGGGTTTACATTATGCTTATTTTTCTTTTTCTAATTTTCCAGGGAGATAGTTCATGGCATGGAGGTTGCATGGCATTGGCTGAGCTGGCACGCAGAGGATTACTCTTACCGATCAGTTTTCACAAAGTTCTACCTGTTGTTATGAAGGTTGTGAATTGCTTCTCATGGTTACTGATTAATGAATGAATAATGAGTGCATGTTTTCGGGTAAATTATAGTTTGCATCCTTACACTTTATACTGAGTCTCACTTTAGCACTACACTTCTAACTGTAACAATTAAGTCGTTGCAATCTGGACAGTTTCTAAACTTTTATTTGGGGATTTTTCATTAACTACCCCTATTTCTTCCATAGTTATATCAAAAGACTTACTTTTTATTCACTGTATATGTGATATGATAATTGATATTCAAACTTTGATATGTTCTTGGATATAATTGATATTTCTATTATATCAACACCCCATATAATTGATATTTTGAGAAGCCATGAGTTTGATTCTCATAACACCTCAAATAATAAAACTTCTTTTTTACATTTAAAAGATTTGATATTTCAAACTTTGAGAGGTTTTTTGATATAATTGATTTATCAAACTTTTATAGGTTCTTTGGTGAAGTGTTGGCTCCTAACTCTATAAATAAAGCACATATAGTAAGCAAAAGTGATCTTTTTTTATTTTTTATTTTTTAATGGAAGATGGAATCCCTTAAAAAATGGCTCCAAACAGAAATTCACAAATGGTACACTTTGCAACAAATTAAAAGTATAGGAGCTTAATTGTTATGGTTGAAAGTGTACCTAAAGTGAGATTTGGTGTAAAGCGTAACAGTGCATAGTATAGTTTACCATAAATTTTCTTATTTTGAATTAGATCAAGAATACTATTTGCATTTTTGTAATTTTTTGGAATTATAATTTTTCACTATACATGCTCAATAAATTATTTATTTTAATTTTTTGTTCTACCTATACAAAAATATTTATGTTTTTATTCATTTTCCTCTATGATTTTGTGCACATTTTGTATCAGAAGATTTAAAACCTTGGAATCTCATGTTTCCATGACCCTCCTGCCCCTCTCTGTTCTGTTTCTTGGATCCTCCTTTTTCCTTTGCCTGTTGCTGAGCCGTGTCTCCCCTGGGTGACTTTGCCTTTGGTTTGACTTGATATCGGTCTGTTTCATTTCAATTGCAAGTTTGTTTCTAGGTTCCTATTACTTTTTGTTACTATTTCATTCAATGTCAAACATTAGTTGTCTATATTGCTTAGAGTTGTACAACTCTGCAAATAATATTTGCTATAGGTTCTTTGTTCTGCTGTTTATTATTTCAGGCTTGTATAAATATTCCTTCCACACTTGACTTACTGTTTTGACAACATGAATGGTGGACAATCTTGTATATCTTTAATTGTTCTGTTCATTGGTTAATATTTTAAAATAAATGGTGAAACACAGATTTTGATAGTCAGAGAGTTAGTGCTGGTTTATCTGTAATGCAATGATTACATCATGGGCGCTGATCTTGAACAAATCTTTCTGAATAGGCCCTGCATTATGATATTCGAAGAGGTCCGCACAGTGTGGGGTCACAGGTACGTGATGCTGCTGCTTATGTCTGTTGGGCATTCGGTCGTGCTTATAATTACAGAGACATGGAAAGTGTGCTGGAACAGCTTGCTCCACACCTTTTAACTGTGGCCTGCTATGACCGTGAGGTGCTTGACACATACATGCATTTATTTAGTCCTATTTTATTATTATAATTATTGTTGTTCGCTGGGATCATCATTACAGGGAATGTAATGCTTAGGTCCATGAAATGCTTAGGTAAATTGTAGAAGAGCTGCTGCAGCTGCTTTTCAGGAGAACGTTGGGAGACAAGGGAATTACCCTCATGGCATTGACATAGTGAATACAGCTGATTATTTTGCACTATCCTCACGTGTGAACTCTTATCTTCGTGTTGCTGTCTGCATTGCTCGGTATGGTGACTACCTTTGTCCTTTTGTTGAGGAACTGCTACATAACAAGATCTGTCATTGGGTATGTTCTAATCTCAAATAAAATTTCCCTTTCTTCCTGTCTCCCTAAGAATGGATGTTGATGTTAACTATGTGTTAACTAGATGCTAATACTTGTTGCATTTTTCTAGGAATATTTTTTTTTCATTGTATGTTTCAAATTTTTAGTTATTACTGTTCTGATAAATATAATCAAGTTCATCTTCAGTAGCATTCTCAACTAAAATCAATAGATGGAGTGTGAATCTTAATTAGGTTTTGGATCTTTTGTTATTATGTATGATGTGTTCAGAACTACAAGTGATCCTAATCTGCTACATGATTGCTTGTCTCATAGTAAACATACGTGTTGCAACTACTTTTTTGGACACGATAGATTGATAGAAATGCAATGATTTCAGTGGTGAAACGG
The DNA here is from genome assembly GCA_019916065.1 of Vitellaria paradoxa. Taxonomy (NCBI): domain Eukaryota; kingdom Viridiplantae; phylum Streptophyta; class Magnoliopsida; order Ericales; family Sapotaceae; genus Vitellaria; species Vitellaria paradoxa. Next base: position 18,700,892 of record CM034238.1, read on the forward strand.
CATAATCCCTTTGAACTAGAAGCTCCGCCAGTATCTGCCTTTCCCCCTCTTTCAGAGTTGCTTTTGTTGCAGGCAGATGTTAATCAACCCTCAGATGTTCAGATTAAGTGTTTCTACAGTGTAAGTTTATCAGAAATGGTTACTGGTGTCACAACAATGGTCCATCTCATCCAAAGTGACATCTCCGAGGGCTTCCTGTCCAAATTTTGTGTAAAGGCTCCAAGAAATTGGAAGTCCATTGCTCAAACAGAGGCTGGCCTAGAGACAATAGCAGAAAACATATAGCCATGGGAATCATATAAGAGTGCAGATATGGGAGGGAATCTTGAGAAACCCCAGCAAATAAATCTTCCTTGCTGGGCAATCCCACAGAAGGACCGCCAGGGGTAGACATCCCTCAAGCCTGGAAACAGGGACTGCCGCGGAGTGCAGCAATGAAGCTGTGGCAGCACTGGAAACACGATCTGGAGGACAGTCAGATGAAACCACTGCGGCGGGATCAAAACCCCATTGTAGATTGGCAGAGTAGAAGCTTCACCAGGAGTAATTAGATTGTTAGGGGGATCGGCGAACGAATATCAAGAACACCTGTATCTTTGGCAGGGGAACACCATCTTTCAATGAGAGTCCCTATGATCACCTCATCATCACTCTTCTCTGTCTGAGCTTGTATAAGTCGGTGCTCACCTTTTAACCTCAAGAATAGCTCAAAGATAATCCCCACTAGAATCAGAATCACCAGGCTGGCCTTGAGCAGGAGTTCCCAAAGAAGAAATAGCAGGAAGATCCTTGACAGGAGTCTTGAGGGCAACCTCATCAGCCAAGGCACTGTCCTGTACAAAATTAATTGAACAAGAAATTTAAGGTCAATCTCCTTTTAAGGCAGAATCAACCTCCTGTGGCACAACCAACGGAGGAGAAGCAGGGCAAGAATCCATACCCACAACAGGAGGAGTAATCTCAGGAGGAGGGACAACAACCTCAGCAAGGATCGAGACAATTTCTGATGCAGTAGCAAAGCTCTTGGTCTTGTCAAAACTGTTACCTCTTTTTTTCAGAAGCATCTTCCATTCTTTCATTATGTTCAATACCCCGTCACGGGCTCTTTCATCACCAATACTGGCACTTCCATTGCCGCAGTTGGATTTTTGTGTTATACTTCTGTCTCCCAGGACTCTTCAATATGGACACCTTGAGGACTATCTTCATCCACATCACTATGAGCTTGCTTTGACCTCCGCAGGGGAGCAATCTTACTTTTTGGAGGCGTCAAAAGATGAGAGACCACCTGATCAGTTAACACAATAATGAGTACCAAAAGTTCACAAAGGGGGGAAATTACATATACTCGAAACTAACCTTCTTAGCTCGCTTTTTTAACCATGCAGCCTCCTTGGCTTCTAGAGACCTAACTTTTCATCTCACCGAGCCGGACAAAGTTATAACCTTCTTAGGGGCCTCATCTAGAGTGGCACCCATCAGAGCTTCAGCATTTGAAACACAAGGAACAATCCCCATAATCTTTGCAAAACAGGAGGCAACCGAGCCACATGAATGTCCACCCTTGGCAGGAGAAAGCAAGGTGTCATTTCTTAGAATAAGTGGGACCCTTAGCTCTGAAGGAATTCCTTGAACATAATCAGCAAAAAGTCTCGATTGATGCTGCCACCAACTTCTGACCCATCATAGTTTTCAACATTCCTTGGCCATGCTTATTGGGAAGTAATGCTAGACTTTCAGAAGGAGATTTTGTCGCACGAGGGTTAACTAAACATTGGTCAAAACCAAATTGCCGCACCACGCGGTGAGGATTATAGTCAACAGAATTCCACCAGTCATGGGTTAAAACAGGGAGACTATGCTGCAACAGGAAATAAGATACATGGTTAATGAGGTTGATAAATAGAAGAAACTCCTTAAGCATTTTTCTAATATCTTGGTTGATCCTCTAAACCAAGCCCCTTTAGTTTCAACTCTCATCTATTGCATTTTTAATAAATTTATTCCTCTATCATTCATAAATAACTATTTGTAGTTATGCACTTGGATTTAAGTTGTGTTAGCTCTTTTCTTTATTATTATTATTATTATTATTATTATTATTATTTATTATTATTATTTCTCTTAAATAATAGACATGACCTTGCCTTCTTTGTTATTGATTGGAAATTCTATGATTGGATGACTGATTTGGGATTGACATCACCAGGAAAAAGGCTTGAGAGAACTGGCTGCAAATGCCGTTGCTGCTCTTGTACAATATGATCCTGAATACTTTGCAAATTTTGTTCTCGAGAAATTAATTCCTGGCACTCTCTCATCTGATCTGTGCATGCGTCATGGTGCAACTTTGGCAGCAGGGGAACTTGTTCTTGCTTTATATGAGTGCGAGTATACTCTTACAGCAGGTAGGTGCCGGTGTCTGCTTATCAATCTTATGCTTAATGGATTGAAAATGCAGTTGAAGCTTTTCAATTCTGCGATTAGAAGATGATATTGCTTGTAATGCTTTCCCATAAGTAGAATGTGATACCTCCACCCATATAATTAATTGAGGTAAGTGTCTTATCTCTTACCAGTTGGCCCTAAGTTTGAACAAAAGGAGGGTGCTTATTGTATATGGAAAATGTAGAACTTATCGTTGCACCTGATGCATATGGAATCCAAAAAAATTCAAGGCATATAGATGGCCGACAGGAGAAAACAAGTCAACATGATCATCCCCTAGTAGTTATGATTGCAACTCGTTGAGTTCAGTTGAGTTGAGTTGGGAATCGCTTGAAAATTTTCTTCTAAGTTACATCTCCAAATTTCACACTTGTGAAATATCATGCGTGGAATCTAGAATTGTTTCGCTATTAACAACCAACTGCATAATTTAATTTGCTGCATGAATTTTAGTGGCATGATTTGGATATATAGATGTATGAATTTGCTCTGAACATTTTATCTTTGATGTAGGTTTCAATGGTTGATCTATATCACAGAAACTAAATTTTGTGCAAGGAAATAGATATATAATCAAATTATGAACTGAAAGACTCAAAAGCAAATGTCAAAATACATTTTGAGGAGTACTTTTGGAGGGGGGGGGGGAAGAATCATGCATCTTAAGGTTTAATGAACAGTAGTAGGGAATTTATATGATCCAACGTTCTGTAAAGACATTTTTGTTATATGGTTTTCATTAAAAACAGTGGAATCATCATTTTGTTTTCTGGGTCATGGAATCAGTTGTTAGAGTTGCACCATTTTGGTTGAAATACACCAGCATGCATATGTTTGGTATGGGTAAAGAGTTTCTTGGTGTTCGTGGAATTGAAGTTCTGTCTTCTCCTCTGGATTGGAATGGAACTTTATTTCTTACTACCATGCCACAATGAAATGTTAGTCCTTTTATATTACAATCTGATTTCAATTGTAATTAAGTTCGCTAATGGCTACCATTTTGATGTACAATTACGGGTTTTCAAGTACAGTTCATTCATATTATAATAGTTTTTATCGACTTGAAATGTCTGTCAGATTTTCGGGGTTGTAACTTTTAATGTGTAGGGAAGCTATGCCATACAGGCATGAACTATAGGCACACACCGACACATAAGTGTCCATTAGTTCTAATGAGTTTAATGCCTTCTATTGAAAAGAAGTGGTGGTCTTAGGGCTGGGCTTCCTCTGAGTTTTAAGAAATAGGGATGTCTACTTGTTTAGAACATTCAATAAAAGTGACCACATATGCTGACGAGATGTCCCCAACCTAAAAAATATATGCCTTTAAAGATGGTTCAATCATTTTGTACAACTGAATTTTATCACATTTGTTTTTACTGGTTTGGATAATTTTTGGCTTCATAATTCTTTTTCATGTCAGCTTAAGCTAATTATGATATTAAGGGAACTCAGTTTACAATTTAGATTTTAAAATGGAACACTTAAAAGATATTTTCATAACATTTTTGGATGTACCATGGGCGTACAGATCTGAGCTTGGAGCTACATCTCATTATGATACTTAAATATATAGTTATTAAATAACTAGGTAATTTTGTGTTTTCTTGACCGTATTTCATTGAAAAGCACTGCTGTATCACAAATCAGAAGTTCTAGTTTTTGATAGGTTAAAATCAGAAGGTTTTATATGAAACGAGGACTTTTGAACCCAAATCCATTCAACCATTTGAGAGAAATGTTGTTATCATTCATGTTGCAGTTACTGGGTTAAGCAAAAAAATATTTGACATGTATATTTATGAAATTGGTATAAAATTCCAACAGTGCATTTATTAGGACTTAAGATTAACTGAACTGAAATCAATGGAATGATCATATCAAAAGAAAACTTCTTTTCAAGTACCACGAATATAAAGATGAAATGGAATTAAAATTTTAAGGAAAACCATGTTAAGAATCTAAGATAATTAATGATCAAAGGTATTAAGATTTGGAATGTTCTTCTAATTGGTTTATGGTATTACATTTGATGATTTGAAAAAATGTATAGAGGCTTCAGGTCTTCTCTTATGTATATTTGCTTTACTTGAGTGGCACCCCCTTGTGTTGTTTTTAATATATTATTTATTAAAAAGATTATGTATTTTGATTATTAACTTGAAATTGTCTTGAAAATTCTGGACCATCTAATTCAATGTTGTTTTTTTAAACACCTAAGTCATATAATCACCACAATTCTTTGATTTTATATGCATCTATGATGAAAGTTCTGTTCTTGGTTTTTGATTTTCTGTTTGAAAAGTTTCATTGGTATGGTTCTTTTGAAAGTGCAGACATTTGTAACATTACTTGCCAACTATTCGTCACTGCTATTTATTCAAAACTCAACTCGACAAAACCTTAGTCCTAAACTAGTTGACTGATCTAACGCGTGCCATGGGCTAACTTTAAGAATCAATACACTAATATCCTGAAGAATTTATGTCGTATTAATTTTAAGTAGTTGGCCAACATAAATTTTAAGGCATCAAAATAAAAGAATGTTGAATTGATTGGTAGTTTCCTGATCAGATTTTTCTTTAAATTGATAAGGTTAGACTGATTTTTCCCAGTTTCCATTTTGGTGCTCTGTTCGTTGCTGGAGGCCTTCCTTGATGCTTAAATCAGGTGTTGAAACATAACGATATTACAGCAAATGGAAATAATAACCTCTTTAATAGTCACTGAAGGTGTTGAATCTAACTGTTCTAACAGCAATTTTTAATGCCTGGATAGCCTCCTTAATGTGAGAAACTGATTGTTGTCATTGTTACATAGAGATCCCAAATTGGAAAGTATTAGTATTTTGTATGAAGGTATTCTTTTGGAACATAAGTATCACTGAATAATTTAGTTGACTTATTGTTTTTGATGATTTGTTATTGAATTTGGTTGGGCCAGTGTCAAGCCTGACATTTTGTGGAGCCATCTGGCTAATGCAGATTGGTAAATCATTTCTGTGTCGTGTTCACCTCTACATTGATGAAATACCGATGGAAACATCATCTATTTGCTTTTCTTATTTTAAAGAAGATTTTTGGTTCTTCCTTCCCAGATCCTAATTCAGGTTTCATATTGTATATTTTACATGGAACTCATTCCTGCCCTAATAGAGCGATTTCCCCATGTTTTTCTCCCCCAGATAAACAGAAACATGTTGCTGGTATAGTTCCTGCCATAGAGAAAGCACGGCTTTATCGTGGGAAGGGTGGAGAGATAATGCGTTCTGCTGTTTCTCACTTCACTGAGTGTATCTCTAAGGCTCATGTAAACTTGCCAGAAAAAGTAAAACGAAGTTTGCTGGATAGTCTCAACGAGAATTTGAGACATCCTAATTCTCATATACAGGTCTTTCTATTTCAAATTCGAATCCCTGTCACTAGAAGCACTAGATTATTCCATGCATATTTTCATTTCTTATAATTAGTTGTTCTGAATGATGTATAGAATGCTGCTGCCGAGGCTTTGAAACACTTTGTCCTGGCTTACCTTGTCAACATGGATGATAAATTTGTTAATGATGTCATATCCAAATACCTGCAACAGTTGAGTGATCCGAATGTGGCTGCAAGAAGAGGGTCTGCATTGGCAATTGGTGTATTGCCCTATAATTTCTGGCTAAGAGATGGAATGTTGTGCTGCCAAAGCTTTGTAGTGCTTGTGCAATCGAGGTGTGCTTGTGTAAGATTTTTTATTCACATTCTCAACTCCAAGGAATTAAATGGAAGGATCAGTCAAATAACTGGTTGCTTTTTGTGTGCAGGATAACCCTCAAGATAGAGATGCTGAAGCACGGGTAAATGCCGTTAAAGGTCTCGTATCAGTATGTCAAACATTAACTGGGATGGGAGGGTGTTCCAATTGCCACTCTGGGGAGGACAATATGTCTCTGTTCTTTTTCATCAAGAATGAAGTGATGCAAGCTTTATTTAAAGCTCGATGATTACTCTGTAGACAATAGAGGTGATGTAGGTTCTTGGGTTCGTGAGGCTGCTATGGATGGCCTTGAAAGATGTACATATATCCTTTGTAAGAGAGATTCCATGGGCTATTCAGGTATATCACATGATGTTGAATCTGCCTTAAAGCAGCCAAAAAGTGAAGTGGTCGAGAATAACCAGATGGTTACATTTTTTGATGCAAATCTTGCCACAAGTTTAGTTGGAGGAATAGTTAAGCAAGCTGTGGAGAAGATGGATAAAATAGAGAAATGGCTGCAAATGTTCTCCAAAGGATTCTGTATAACAAAACTTTCTTTGTGCCCTTCATTCCTTATAGGCAAAAGCTAGAAGAAATCATTCCTGATACTGCTGACTTAAAGTGGGGTGTAAGTGTTAATTGGTCTTTCCTTGTTTGTTTATCGAAGTGATTTTATTTTGTCGACAAATGGTTATGTTCTTTCCTGCAGGCACCTACTTTTTCATATCCTCGTTTTGTCCAGTTACTTCAGCTTGGTTGTTACAGTAAATCTGTGCTGTCTGGATTAGTTATTTCTGTTGGTGGATTACAAGATTCATTGAGAAAAGCATCACTCACTTCTTTGTTGGAGTATCTTCAAGCCTCGGACACTGAAAAACACAATGAGCAGAACTCCAGACAAGTCTCCTTATCTACCGACATTCTTTGGGTTCTCCAACATTACAGAAGATGTGACAGAGTCATTATACCTGCTTTAAAGGTAATCACAACTTAGAATCTGTTGCCCCTATAATCAATGATAGAATCATAGAATGGGTCAACTCAACTCGATTTAGCCTTTTTTTTCTCCAACTAAACGAGGTCAGCTACACGGATCATTTTTCTCCATTTTGTTCAGTTAAGGGGCATTATCTCTGCCAAACTACATCGAGCCATGTCTTGGTGTACCACGTCCAACCACAATTTGGATCCTATTACTCATCCTAATTGGTACATCAACCGATCTCCGTTTTATGTGACCCAACTGCCTTAACTGATTTCCTTCAATTTATCTTCAGTTGGTGGTACCTCTGCCATCTTACAAATCATGTCATTCATAATCCTACATTTTCTTTTCTTTTCTTTTTGTTAAGTAAAAAAATTTTATTAAAAAGTATTGAGAAAATGCCGCTCATGTGCAACAAGTACTCTCCAGGTGCTCAATGAAGTACAAATCTGGTCATTCATAATCCTATATTTTCTAGTTTTACCACACATTCATCTTACCATTCTCATCTTTGCTACATTCATTTTAATAACCTATTGTTTTTCAGTTGCCCAACGTTCTAAACTCTATGAAATAATAGGTCTAACTGTCATCCTATAAAACTTCTATTTTAAATTTAAAGGTATATGATGGCAAAATAAAACACATAATGAAAGGAAGACACCAAGTGGTTTGAGGAGGATTAAGTTGTAGCTAAGTTCTCACCCTCTCTTTGTGAGTTAAATAGATCTCATTGAATGCTTTGAAACCCTCCATATGCTTCATTTCCAAGCCTATGACATCTGGAGAGTATTCTTAAATATTTGGGAGGCCTCTTTACTTGGACAATTCTTCTAAGGAAGCAAGGATTTTGAGCGTGAGGTCAAAACCATCAATGAAGTGTATTCTTTTTTATGATACTGTTGCATATGGCTATCTAATGGGGTGTACTTTTTCTTGCAATTTACATTCACTCATGATCTTATTGCTTATTAGTAACTTTTTTATTGTTTAATAATGGGGTGAATCCACTTCTTTATTTCAGACTGTTGAAATTCTCTTCAGCAAAAAGGTGTTCTTGAACATGGAGGTAAGTCCCTTTTATATTTTTCCATATCCCATCCTCTGATGTTAGATTTTCATTCTGTTGACTTTACTTTGTTGATTTGTTTAACTCCATGCTTGGTTTTTGAGTTAAAAATTGCATACAATGCTAGTTTACTAGTCAACACTCCTCTTTTAAGTTTAAGAGTATTCATCAGTTAGCAAAACATCCACTTTAAGGCCTCGTTATCAAGCAATCCAGACCTATCTATTTCTTAATAATTTGATTATTAATCATGATTTCCAGGCCCAGACTCCAGTCTTCTGTGCTGGTGTTTTGGATTCGCTTACTGTTGAGTTGAAGGCATCAAGGGACTTCTCTAAGTTATACGCAGGCATCGCAATCCTTGGATATATGGCCTCGCTTTCGTATTCCGTCAATATCCAGGCTCTCTCTCATCTTTTGACCTTCCTTGGCCATCGATACCCTAAGGTATACAATGATCTTTAGCTATATTTCATAAACTCTCTATTTGTCTACTCAGGGTGCTGAGTGCAAGGTTCTAACGCCCAAAACATTTTTAAAGGAAAATAAGACTGAAAAATAGGGCAAGTTAACTGGACCTCTGGCTTTACATACTTTGCAATTTGACTTCCCAGATTAGAAAGGCTTCTGCTGAGCAGGTTTACCTCGTTCTTCTGCAAAACGGAAGTATTGTGGCAGAGGACAAAATGGAGGAAGCGCTTGAAATTATTTCTGAAACTTGCTGGGAAGGTGATGCTGAAGAAGCAAAAAGAAGGCGGTTACAGTTGTATGATATAGCTTGTTTAGAAACTGCCGAGTTTCGACCCAGCTGTCAAATTTCCAAGGACAGTGAAAATAGGTCATCAGCTGGAGATGAGAATGCGTCCTACTCTTCATTAGTAGGATCCGCCGGGTTCTGAGGGCACAAATTACACTCCGTGTTGTAAATTTATATCATGATTCTTTAATGCGCCTATCACAGGAGTTACTTGTTTAATTCCCCCTCCAGAGAAATAGAGAGGAAACTGCTGATGAGTGGGTTGGCAAATAATGTTCGTGTGATTGCCGAGGAGGTGGAAGGAATAGACTTAAAATCTGTGGACTTGCATGTGCTGGGGCTGTCGTAACTTTATTTTGTGTTTTATTTCTTTTGGTCTGCGAGAGTGATTCTTGGTTGATGAGTTTTGTTTCCATTCCCCCAGTTTTCTTCTTCTTTGGCTCTTTGAACAAGCCAAAGCCTGTATAAATTTTGGGACCATTTCTGCCTTTGCATATGGTAAAAATGCCCCGGTACAGTTCCCTATTCAGTAGTATAATTGATGTAAACACTTTTGTGTATGGGTGTGCACACACGGTTGTGTGCGATGCACGGAATTGAATAATATTTTTTATGGACAAAACATAATTTTTAAATACATTACAAAATATTTTAACAAAATTGCTTAATTTCATAAGATAGTTAAGAGTTATGTTTTTATATTTATATTTTTTATTTGTATTAATGTTTGTGAGTTGATAGAATTGATCATAGTCAAGTTTATATATAAATACCTAAAATTTTTTATTTTACCAAATTTTAATCCTATTCGATCTAATCCTAAAAAATAAGATTTGCTCTAAAGTATATATTAAACCATAAACTTATGTAGTCAGGTGGATCTCAATTTTGTTTTAGACTCTTTGTTAATTTTAATATACATTTCTTTTAATTTTAGACTCATTTGTATTGAGTTAAAAATTATTAATTTTAATTATATTAATCAGTTAAAAATTATCGTTAAAATGTTTTTAAATGTAAATTATTTTCAAGCTTAAATAATATTTTGATTTTTTTTGTATTTTTAAATAAAATATTTTCATTGTTTGTTTGTGCTTTTAATTTACTAATGTATTTATAATACATAAATTTTAGAATTATAATTAATGTATAAATAAGTGAATCCACTTTTAGAACACATGAATTTATTTATATAAAATTTATAAGCAAGCATGTCTTTTCTTAAACTCAAGCAAGTAGGTCTTTTTTAAGAATTCATTAGTTTTTTTACATTTATTAAAACATATCCCACGATTCTAGTACTTTTATAGGCAAAAAAAAAAAAGTAAAATAGTAATATTTTAACGATGCGGGACAAAAAGTAAAAGATTTGTGAATGAGAAAAGAGAAGAGAAGAGAGAATGAATCAATTTAAAAAATAATTCCAAAATCTATAAAGAAACGAAAAAATGGAATGGCATACCACGTAAGATTGGAGTGAAGGATAAATGAAAGAGAAATACATTATCTTAATATTATAAATAGATAGATAAATAATATGGATTTATAAAAATAACTCAAATATTGAGTACTATTAATTGGTCTAAAATTGTCGACATGACCAAATTTAATTTAAAATTGAAAATTTCAAAACCAAAAAAAAAAAAAAAAAATTCTAAGGCTAAGATAATATTTTGTCATTTGTTTATGTTTTTAAATTTAAGATATAACAAGAGTTATTATTATAAGAAAGTTATACTTTTTAAATTTGATTAATATTTAATTATTTTTAAATATTTTTGTAACATGAGTTAATTGTTTAGTAAATTTTACAATTATAATGAATCAATAGCAAGTTTCATTTAAAAAACCCATGAGTTCACTTTACATTGATAAAGATCACATGTCACAACTATAGTGGTTTTATAGAAAAAAAGAATTGTAGTCATTTACTGATGTGAGACAAAAGAAAGCAAATGTTTTATGAAAAAGAATAAAAGTATAAAAAACAAAAAATTGTATTTGATTGAAATATTTATTAAATAAAAATATAAAATAGTGAATATGGAGAGTGCCACAATTATTAATTTTATAAAAATAACTTAAATTAAAAATATTATTATTAATTATACATTATATTTTATAAAAAAATATAGTCAATCTTACCAATTTAAATTTAAAGTTAGAAATTAGAAAAAAAAAATTACTTTCCTAAAGCTAATTTTATTCGATGATTTGTAAAAAAAAATTAAAAAAAGTAGAATGTTGAATGTAGAGTGCACAACATAGGACTTGATAATAAATTTTTAATTAGTTTTATAAAATAAATTAAATAAAAACATTACTATTAATTATATATACTTTATAAAATAAAACACATATAGTTAATGTGACTAATTTAGATTTAAAATTAAAATTTTGGAAAAATACAATTCCTAAACCTAATTAATATTCGTTATTTTTAATTTAATTCCATTTTTATTTATATTTAATTTAAATACTATACATTTGAAATATATAAATTTATAACTATACTAAAATTATAAGCAAGTGGGTTCTCTTTTGGAACCTCTTATTTAATCATATGAAATTATAAGCAAGTAGATCTCCTTTTGGGAACCCAAGAAATTGGGTCTCTTTCAGAACTCACGAGTTAATTTACATTTATTAAAATAACATGTCACAACTTTAGTGTTATTAATTATAAATGCTTTATAAAATAAAACAAATATAGTCAACATAACTAATTTAAATTTAAATTTAAAATTTAAAAAAAAAACTCCTAAATCTAATTAGTATTCGTTATTTTTTTGTACTTGTAAATTTTAAAATATTAAGGGTTGTTATGAGAGAAATAATTTAATTATTAATTAAACTTTTTCTATCTGTATTTTTTTAATTTAATTCCATTTTTATTTATATTTTTAATTAATTACTAATATTTGAAATACATAAATTTATAACTATACTAAATTTATAAGCACGTGGGTTTTCTTTTGCAATTCCTCAATTCAATAATATGAAATTTATAAATAAATGAATCCTCTTTTTAGAACTTAGAAAAGTGGATCCATTTTCAGAACCTATGAGTTGAATTACATTTATCAAATAATGCACTATAACTTTAGTGCTTTTGCTAAAGAAAAAGTAAAGTTGTAGACTTTTGGCAGTGTGGAACAAATAAACAAAAGTTTTGTGAATTAGAAAATGAAAGAAGAAAAGAAATGAAGGAAATTAAAAATAATTCAAAATTCTATAAAAAAAAGTAGAATGGAGATTAAAGAAACATCCCATCTAAGATTAAAGTGAAGAAAAAGATGAGAGAGAAAATATATTATTTTAATATTATAGGATAGACAACAAGTGAAAACAATCATAACAATCATAGGCAGATATCCTAAATCTAAGTCTTCTTAGTTGTGCTTGATAAGTTGCAGAGGAATTCCTTTGAAGTTTGCAGTGATTGAAGCCTTCAGATAAGCCTAAGCTAAAAATTTGATTTTATCCCGCAAATATTCCATATCAATGTTAGTTATGCTTTTTCATTCCATTGAACTTATTCATGTATTGATTGTATGAATTTTAGTGTTATTAATACTTCTGAGGTCGGGAAGAAGCCCGTAGCCGCTACTCAAGGGTGCGCACTGGGTGAAGCCCGTCCCGTGGACCAAGTCGGCAATGGCCCCGAGGTGGTAAACCAGTTTAAGCAAGTCCTGGCTGACTGGCTCGACCGAGAGAGCCTGTTAGAAACCGTCGAAACGGTAGCCTGCCCCTCCCCGAAGAGTCGATTCAGGACTTCACGCGGCCCAAGCTCTCAGGCGCTCCTGAACTCCCACTCGACCACCCCCGAAGGGGCTTAGTGTTATTAATACTTCATTCCATTCCAAACCGTTTTTTGTAATGCTGAAACCTCGGTAGAAACGAAGTTAAGATTTATTACAACCATTCGAGCTTGACTCAAAAAGTTGACTTGAGTTCAATTTGTGACTAAACGAACTCGAATTAAACTCGATTTGTGGTTTGTTAAGGATCAAACTCGAGTTTAAAAAAATTTGGCTTGAAAACTCACTCACTAACTCGATAAAATAATATTTATGTAACAAACATGGCGGTTTTTAAAAATATCATTCTCATAAACTAAGATCCAACGATTAAGAATTATTTTTTCTTTAATTAAGTGTTTGAGATCATTTTTATATTTTTTACTTTCCGTTCAATTCTTATTTCAATGGACATCACTATTATCTATCTCACAAACCGGTTTGGGATTTTAAATTTCACCATATTTTAATAGTAAATATCATATGCAAATCACAACTGTCAATTTAAATTTTGTCCAATTATAGTTTCTAAGAAGTTGAACTTTACAAATTAAAACTATAATTTTGTTTTTTATGGTGCTTATCAAAAATTAATTGAAAAGAGATGGACCAAAATGTGCTAAGGCTTAAAGTTCTGGGAAAAAAAATTAAAACTCGTGAATTATCATAATTTTTTTGATTTTAACTTTTTGTCTGAAGTTTTAACTATAGAACTTAATACTAATTTTATTCAGAGTGTCATAGGCACGCGTATACATATTATAAATTTTATATTTTTAAATAATATTTTATTTACTATATTTTATACTAAAATAATATTACTTTAATTTAGTCGAACTATTTGCGAGCCGATCTTAAATCTAAATTTTTCTGCTTGAGTCGAGCTAGAGTTTAATGAATAATTTCGAATAAGTTAAAATTTAGCTCGGCTCGACTTGACTCACCCTTGATTGAAATCACATTGACTAATAAATAGAGAAATATTGTATTATCATCCTCGATGTGTTTTTGGCATGCTCTTTGAGATTCTAACTAAGGTAACAAATTCTCCTCACAATCACGTTGATAAAATTGAGTTAAACGAAATTCTCCTCATTTGGAACCACTATCTGAGGCCTTACAGGGTCTGGAAATTATTTAATTTTAAAGTGGATGGGTGCGGAATTGAGATTGGTTATGGCATGCACTAGTATCCGCAAAAGCCTCACCATGGTGTTGCCAAACACATTTCTTCATTCGTCTCACTCATTATTCTAGCCTCACCTTTATCTCAAGCAGTTGTCACCACTAGACTAGCTACTAGTTAACCATTAAGGTAAATCTCTTAAACTTATAATTTTGTATTTATAAAACTAAAATTTAGATGAATACTAATGTAAATTTATTCAAATCTAGTTTCTCACGTGATAAAAAAAAAACCTAATCAATGAATGTAACTTCTAAGAGTTTGAGATATATAAAAAATTAATTAATTACATCTAATATATAACAAGATAATTATTTGATAAAAAAATAATCAATTAAATTTAATATAAGAAACAGAGTTTGAGTTTGAATGAATATGTGAAGTGGTATTTTTTTTAGCTTTTTGAAATCTATCTCCTATTTTTGTTAGACTTTTTTTTCCCGTTTTGCTACACTTCTTATCTAAAATAATTATCTTAAACTTTATGTCATATAAAATTACTTACTAATAAATTAAAATGATAAGCAAATAAATATTTAAATTTGCAGTAACACAAACAAATAACAAAAAAAGAATACTTACTCAAAAAAAAAAAAAACAAAATAAGAAATAATATATACTATTTCTTATAGATTACAAAAAATATTAGATTCTTTGTCAAATACATGTATTACTTATAGAATATTATTAAGTATATCGGTAACTGTTGATTATGTAAAAAAAGTTTTTCGAAATAAATATTGCTAAAATTAGTTGTGTATAATTAAATGATTTAACTATAATATCTACCAAATATAATAGTTTAGATACATTAGATACCAAACCTAAAAAAATAATTTTAACAAGTAATTTTGCAGCTCAATTAAAAGAATTTAACGAAACTTTTAATAGGAGATTTTTTTTTTTTTTTTAAAGATAGGCTTCAACACAAAACAAAATGAAAAGTATTTTTTTTTTCCTTTCTTCTTTTTTTTTTTCCTCCGTACCCTGGTTGCAATTTTATATTTACCCTTTCCTCTCCTTCAATCGTAAAACCCCACAAAATATGACAGTTTAACAATTGCCACCACAGAGCTCATCCTCCACCAAAGACCTCATCCTCCACCAAACCACACAATTTCTTTTTGGTAAAGGTAGATGTGCGGGAAAATTTTCAACTTATTTGCCTCTTCTTCTCGTGTGGATTTATACGTAAGAAAATAGTGAAATAGAGTGGTGAGAGTGGAGTGTCGAATAAGGATACACTAACGTTTAAATTAGAACAGATAATCACAATGTTAATCTAATAGAGAAAATCTCCTACTTTACATATGTCTCCAATATATACAGATATAGAACGTTTAATATGTGTTATTTTGATTTGATTATAATGATAGTAGGTAAAGCATTAAATTTGTTAAATGATGTAAGAATTGGAGTTGGTGATAAAAAAAATTGTTACGTTATAAAACAATATTATTTATAAATATAAATATTTGAGTACAATGAATCAAATAATTATATCATAACTATTAAATTATTTAATTTCAATTTAACTAGAATATAACCTCTGTTTGGATATTATATAATTTATGACCGGACAAATACATTTTCCGATAAGAAAACCCATTGGCAGGGTGCCACAAAGTAAATTTGTCATGGTCCATTCAATTAAAGTCGATGACGTCAATAAAAAAATAAATAAATAAACTGAAGAGAGTTCCACAATTTACATACGCACACAGATAATTACATCCACCCACTGTATTCTTTTTCTAGTTAGCCACATCCATCTCCGATCCCTGCAAGGCCGATCCATGGCGGTAGATGTAATAACAATCACTGTGATGACGTAAATGGGAGATGTATGAGCATATGACAACGTCAAGGGAACTCAAGAAATCAATAATAACGGTCGATTTTTTAAACTATAAGCTAATCCAGTTCTTTTAATTAGAAAACTCCACAATCATTATCAATTATTTTCTTTTCCGCTTTCGTTCTCTCTCTGCCTCGACACCCAACGACCACCTCAGCTAGCATTGATGGGATGGTTAAGCTGAGGTTTTTTTGCGAAGGAGGTTCTACTTTCTACCCTTGTGGTTGGAGGTAATGACGGGGGACTCGGGGCTAACCACAGCCACTCCAATCGCTCTAAAATTGACATCGTTTCATGATTTTTTTATTTAAAACAATACTGTTTCACTTAAATTGTTATATTTAAATACATAATTTATATTTGAATATACATATTCGAATATATTAATTGATTTAAGTGGAACCGTGTTATTTTAAACGAAAATATTACGAAACGACATCATTTTGAAATGAGTGCAGCGGTTGCAATCAGTCCCGACTATAACCTCGGTGATGGGTTCATTTGAGTTTCTAACAATATGTTTGGATTGAAGAGATATTTTTTTCTGTTTGTTTAATTGTTAATTTCATGTACAATTTAAAAAATAGTGTGAAGTTTGAGAAATATAGAGAGACATCCAGTGGCTGGTGAGAGAGTGAGAGGAAATTGATGAAAGGGAGACTGTTTTGAGGTTTTAAGAAACTTATTACTAAGCATTTAAGAGTTCGATTGGATGGTGTTAAAATTTTAAAAAGATAAGTTTTAGAGGGGGTATAAGATAAGAAGGGATATTTTTTTTAGAGGATTGGCTCACATTCATGTGATGTTTATAGAGGGAGATAACTTTTGACTTAGTTTAGATATTTTATAAATAAGAGAGGTGAATAATGAAAAAATAGTCAAATGACTCTTTTGCCCTTGTGGTGTCCTAATTTGGTTACCCATTAATTAAATATTAAATTACAAAACCACTCTATTTAATTATTTTTGGACAATTTGAAGTCATATTATTTATTTCATTGAAAATTTAATTTTTTATGAATTTATTTAAAGAACTTTTTTTTAAATATGTATTTTTGAATGGTTGATTATTATCTAATTTTTTTAATTATATTTATTTTGACTTATTGGCCTATGTATTATTTTTTTACTAACATTATATTTATTTTGATCAAGTTAACAATATTATTAACGAGGGTTAAAAATGTCAAAAACAAGTTAAGAGGGGGTAAAAATTTTTAGTTGAGGTTAAGGTGCCAAAAATTATCCTCCAAGGAGGGGAAAAATAAGAGAGGGAAAGCTAAGAATGGATGAAAAATTTTAGTAATGCACTTACCAAATCATAGCAAAAGGGTGGGACCCACACTTATGAGGGGTAAAATTTTTTTAGGGAAGGCTTTTCCTCCATCCAAGCATACCCTAAGGGTTCCTTGAACAGGGATGACGATGTAATTAACAAATATTTATTCTTTTTATTCTTATTTTTTTGTGCCACTATTTATTTTTATTTTTTTTCTCGTAACCCACTTAAATTGTTTCCGTCTTACAACAAAAATGCTCTTATACAAAGTGATCTCTTTACTCTCTATATTTATTACACATAACACACATTCTAAAAAAATTTACATAAATTCTAACATCAATTTGCTGAAAATATCAATAATATCGATAACCACTTGTTGAAAAATCAAATAAATTCGACAATCACTTGCTGAAATAAATTTTCAGTAGATAGATAATATTTCAGCAACTGATTACTGAACAAATTAAAAAATGTCAACAGGTATTTACTAAAAAAGTCAAACAATTTAAACAATCAGTTATTGAAAGAATTTAACAATTTGAGTGTTTTTAGAACTTTAGGTATAATTTATGAGTTGTGTGAGGAAATTATTAGATTGTTTAAAGAAAACAAAGAATGCATGAATTAATTGGTCTGTCTAGAAAAAAAAAAGTAGAATTGCGAATAGTGATATCCTTTTTTTAATTGAATAGAATAAAAAATTTGATTTTTTTATTTATTTTATATTTTTATTATTTTCTCCCATTTTTCTTCTACAAATTTGTGTCCGAATAAGATAAGGATATTAATATTATCCTTTTTAATTTTTAGCCACCATAATAGGTTTGCAATTGATAACACCTTCGAAGGATTTGGAGTCTTAACGTAGGTTTTGATGTCAGCAATTACAAAGTCAAAGTCAGAGTTATTAGATTAAAATTTAATGATTCAATTATATTTAATTTTTATAATATTAAAAATAATAAATATTTTAAATTATTAAATTTTAATTTTACAATCCCAAACTCAATGTCACTAAACTCATATCCAAACCAAACGTCGGCCATTCCCCTTGTCTCAAATGTCTTCGCTTAAAAATAAAATACCATCCGAAGGCAAAAAGCTGTTAAGCCGCAACCTGGCGATAGCTTATCTTATCTCTAATTGCACCGTTAAGTGACGTCGTCAAAACAAAAGCTGCTATATGCGTAGGACAACAGCGCGGCATATACGGTTTGGAAACACCCCAAAGGCAAAATAAAAAGGGAAAATCTATTACGAGAACATTCGTTTGTTTTTATTTTAGAGAGAGAAAGGAGAGAGAGAGTGAGGGAGGGGGCAGAGAGGCCGGGGAGGAGGAGGAGGTGGTGGCTCACGTACCGTTGTCCGACCCGGGAGAAGAAGTCGAGATCTTGTCAGATCGGAGCAGCTAAATGTAAGAAACCTTTGGCTCGCTCTTTCCCATTTCTTGGTGTGTCCCTTATTTTTTCTCTCTTCTTGTTGATCTGATTATGTACTGTACACCTTGGAAGCAATGTGGCTCGATCTGTGTTGTTGCCATTTCCTTACCTTTGTGATTTCGTGTTCTGGGTTTCTTTGGTTTTCCCTATCTGACCCTCTTATTCTCTTTGCTTCCGTCATTTTTTTTTTCTAATTCATTGTGGGATTTTCTTTCTGTTTAATGAATGTGGGCTGCAACCCTTTTCTGTATGTATATATGTGATATTCATTATATATATATATTACATTTGTATGTAATGTAGGCTTTACACATGGGGTTTAACACATTTTAAGCTCTTTGGGGAATGGGTTTGTGCATTGTGGACTTTTTTAGTGTTCAATATATATAAATATATATTATATATGTAACACTAAAAAAGTCCACAATGCACAAACCCACTTCCCCAAAGAGCTTAAAATGTGTTTAACCCCATGTTAAAGCCACATTTACATACAATGTAATATATATATAATGAATATCACATATACATACAGAAAAATGGTTGCAGCCCACATTCATTAACAAGAAGAAAATCCCACAATGAATTAGAAAAAAATAAATGACGGAGCAAAGAGAATAAGAGGGTCAGATAGGGAAAACCAAAGAAACCCAGAACACGAAATCACAAAGGTAAGGAAATGGCAACAACACAGATCGAGCCACATTGCTTCCAAGGTGTACAGTACATAATCAGATCAACAAGAAGAGAGAAAAAATAAGGGACACACCAAGAAATGGGAAAGAGCGAGCCAAAGGTTTCTTACATTTAGCTGCTCCGATCTGACAAGATCTCGACTTCTTCTCCCGGCGTCGGACAACGGTACGTGAGCCACCACCCCTCCTCCTCCCCGGCCTCTCTGCCCCCTCCCTCACTCTCTCTCTCCTTTCTCTCTCTAAAATAAAAACAAACGAATGTTCTCGTAATAGATTTTCCCTTTTTTATTTTGCCTTTGTGGGTGTTTCCAAACCGTATATGCCGCGCTGTTGTTCCTACGCATATAGCAGCTTTCTGTTTTTGACGACGTCACTTAACGGTGCAATTAGAGATAAGATAAGCTATCGCCAGGTTGCGGCTTAACAGCTTTTTGCCTTCGGATGGTATTTTTATTTTTAAGCGAAGACATTTGAGACAAGGGGAATGGCCGACGTTTGGTTTGGATATGAGTTTAGTGACATTGAAGTTTGGGATTGTAAAATTAAAATTTAAAATTTAAATATATTTATTTATTTTTAATATTATAAAAATTAAATATAATTGAATCATTAAATTTAATCTAATAACTCTGACTTTGACTTTGTAATTGCTGACATCAAACCTACGTTAAGACTCCAAATCCTTCGAAGGTGTTATCAATTGCAAACCTATTATGGTGGCTAAAAATTAAAAAGGATAATATTAATATCCTTATCTTATTCGGACACAAATTTGTAGAAGAAAAATGGGAGAAAATAATAAAATATAAAATAATAAAAAAAATCAAATTTTTTATTCTATTCAATTAAAAAAATAGGATATCACTATTCGCAATTCTACTTTTTTTTTTTCTAGACAGACCAATTAATTCATGCATTCTTTGTTTTCTTTAAACAATCTAATAATTTCCTCACACAACTCATAATATACCTAAAGTTCTAAAACACTCAGAAATTGTTAAATTCTTTCAATAACTGATTGTTTAAATTGTTTGACTTTTTAGTAAATACCTGTTGACATTTTTTAATTTGTTCAGTAATCAGTTGCTGAAATATTTTATCTATCTACTGAAAATTTATTTCAGCAAGTGATTGTCGAATTTATTTGATTTTTTCAACAAGTGGTTATCGATATTATTTGATATTTTCAGCAAATTTATGTTAGAATTTATGTAAATTTTTTTAGAATGTGTGTTATGTGTAATAAATATAGAGAGTAAAGAGATCACTTTGTATAAGAGCATTTTTGTTGTAAGACGGAAACAATTTAAGTGGGTTACGAGAAAAAAAATAAAATTATAAATAGTGGCACAAAAAAATAAGAATAAAAGAATAAATATTTGTTAATTACATCGTCATCCCTGTTCAAGGAACCCTTAGGGTATGCTTGGATGGAGGAAAAGCCTTCCCTAAAAAAATTTTACCCCCTCTAAGTGTGGGTCCCACCCTTTTGCTATGATTTGGTAAGTGCATTACTAAAATTTTTCATCCATTCTTAGCTTTCCCTCTCTCTTATTTTTCCCCTCCTTGGAGGATAATTTTTGGGCACCCTTAACCTCAACTAAAAATTTTCCCCCTCTTAACTTGTTTTTTGACATTTTTAACCCTCGTTAATAATATTGTTAACTTGATCAAAATAAATATAATGTTAGTAAAAAAATAATACATAGGCCAATAAGTCAAAATAAATATAATTAAAAAAATTAGATAATAATCAACCATTCAAAATACATATTTAAAAAAAAAGTTCTTTAAATAAATTCATAAAAAATTAAATTTTCAATGAAATAAATAATATGACTTCAAATTGTCCAAAAATAATTAAATAGAGTGGGTTTTGTAATTTAATATTTAATTAATGGGTAACCAAATTTAGGACACCACAAGGGCAAAAGAGTCATTTGACTATTTTTTCCATTATTCACCTCTCTTATTTAAAATATCTAAACTAAGTCAAAGTTATCTCCCTCTATAAACATCACATGAATGTGAGCCAATCCTCTAAAAAAATATCCCTTCTTATCTTATACCCCCTCTAAAACTTATCTTTTAAAATTTTAACACCATCCAATCGAACTCTTAAATGCTTAGTAATAAGTTTCTTAAAACCTCAAAAGTCTCCCTTTCATCAATTTCCTCTCACTCTCTCACCAGCCACTGGATGTCTCTCTATATTTCAAACTTCACACTATTTTTTAAATTGTACATGAAATTAACAATTAAACAAACAGAAAATAAAATATCTCTTCAATCCAAACATATTGTTAGAAACTCAATGAACCCATCACCGAGGTTATAGTCGGGACTGATTGCAACCGCTGCACTCATTTCAAAATGATGTCGTTTCGTAATATTTTCGTTTAAAATAACACGGTTCCACTTAAATCAATTAATATATTCGAATATGTATATTCAAATATAAATTATGTATTTAAATATAACAATTTAAGTGAAACAGTATTGTTTTAAATAAAAAAATCATGAAACGATGTCAATTTTAGAGCGATTGGAGTGGCTGTGGTTAGCCCCGAGTCCCCCGTCATTACCTCCAACCACAAGGGTAGAAAGTAGAACCTCCTTCGCAAAAAAACCTCAGCTTAACCATCCCATCAATGCTAGCTGAGGTGGTCGTTGGGTGTCGAGGCAGAGAGAGAACGAAAGCGGAAAAGAAAATAATTGATAATGATTGTGGAGTTTTCTAATTAAAAAGAACTGGATTAGCTTATAGTTTAAAAATCGACCGTTATTATTGATTTCTTGAGTTCCCTTGACGTTGTCATATGCTCATACATCTCCCATTTACGTCATCACAGTGATTGTTATTACATCTACCGCCATGGATCGGCCTTGCAGGGATCGGAGATGGATGTGGCTAACTAGAAAAAGAATACAGTGGGTGGATGTAATTTATCTGTGTGCGTATGTAAATTGTGGAACTCTCTTCAGTTTATTTATTTATTTTTTTATTGACGTCATCGACTTTAATTGAATGGACCATGACAAATTTACTTTGTGGCACCCTGCCAATGGGTTTTCTTATCGGAAAATGTATTTGTCCGGTCATAAATTAATAATATCCAAACAGAGGTTATATTCTAGTTAAATTGAAATTAAATAATTTAATAGTTATATGATATAATTATTTGATTCATTGTACTCAAATATTTATATTTATAAATAAATTGTTATTTATAACGTAACAATTTTTTTTTATCACCAACTCCAATTCTTACATCATTTAACAAATTTAATGCTTTACCTACTATCATTATAATCAAATCAAAATAACATATTAAACGTTCTATATCTGTATATATTGGAGACATATGTAAAGTAGGAGATTTTCTCTATTAGATTAACATTGTGATTATCTGTTCTAATTTAAACGTTAGTGTATCCTTATTCGACACTCCACTCTCACCACTCTATTTCACTATTTTCTTACGTATAAATCCACACGAGAAGAAGAGGCAAATAAGTTGAAAATTTTCCCGCACATCTACCTTTACCAAAAAGAAATGTGTGGTTTGGTGGAGGATGAGGTCTTTGGTGGAGGATGAGCTCTGTGGTGGCAATTGTTAAACTGTCATATTTTGTGGGGTTTTACGATTGAAGGAGAGGAAAGGGTAAATATAAAATTGCAACCAGGGTACGGAGGAAAAAAAAAAAGAAAGGAAAAAAAAAATACTTTTCATTTTGTTTTGTGTTGAAGCCTATCTTTAAAAAAAAAAAAAAATCTCCTATTAAAAGTTTCGTTAAATTCTTTTAATTGAGCTGCAAAATTACTTGTTAAAATTATTTTTTTAGGTTTGGTATCTAATGTATCTAAACTATTATATTTGGTAGATATTATAGTTAAATCATTTAATTTATACACAACTAATTTTAGCAATATTATTTCGAAAAACTTTTTTTACATAATCAACAGTTACCGATATACTTAATAATATTCTATAAGTAATACATGTATTTGACAAAGAATCTAATATTTTTTGTAATCTATAAGAAATAGTATATATTATTTTCTTATTTTGTTCTTTTTTTTTTTTGAGTAAGTATTCTTTTTTTGTTATTTGTTTGTGTTACTGCAAATTTTAATATTTTTTGCTTATCATTTTAATTTATTAGTAAGTAATTTTATATGACATAAAGTTTAAGATAATTATTTTAGATAAGAAGTGTAGCAAAACGGGAAAAAAAAGTCTAACAAAAATAGGAGATAGATTTCAAAAAAGCTAAAAAAATACCACTTCACATATTCATTCAAACTCAAACTCTGTTTCTTATATTAAATTTAATTGATTATTTTTTTATCAAAATAATTATCTTGTTATATATTAGATGTAATTAATTAATTTTTTTATATATCTCAAACTCTTAGAAGTTACATTCATTGATTAGGTTTTTTTTTTATCACGTGAGAAACTAGATTTGAATAAATTTACATTAGTATTCATCTAAATTTTAGTTTTATAAATACAAAATTATAAGTTTAAGAGATTTACCTTAATGGTTAACTAGTAGCTAGTCTAGTGGTGACAACTGCTTGAGATTAAAGGTGAGGCTAGAATAATGAGTGAGACGAATGAAGAAATGTGTTTGGCAACACCATGGTGAGGCTTTTGCGGATACTAGTGCATGCCATAACCAATCTCAATTCCGCACCCATCCACTTTAAAATTAAATAATTTCCAGACCCTGTAAGGCCTCAGATAGTGGTTCCAAATGAGGAGAATTTCGTTTAACTCAATTTTATCAACGTGATTGTGAGGAGAATTTGTTACCTTAGTTAGAATCTCAAAGAGCATGCCAAAAACACATCGAGGATGATAATACAATATTTCTCTATTTATTAGTCAATGTGATTTCAATCAAGGGTTGAGTCAAGTCGAGCCGAGCTAAATTTTAACTTATTCGAAATTATTCATTAAACTCTAGCTCGACTCAAGCAAGAAAAATTTAGATTTAAGATCGGCTCGCAATAGTTCGACTAAATTAAAGTAATATTATTTTAGTATAAAATATAGTAAATAAAATATTATTTAAAAATATAAAAATTTTATAATATGTATACGCGTGCCTATGACACTCTGAATAAAATTAGTATTAAGTTCTATAGTTAAAACTTCAGACAAAAAGTTAAATCAAAAAATTATGATAATTCACGAGTTTTAATTTTTTTTCCCAGAACTTTAAGCCTTAGCACATTTTGGTCCATCTCTTTTCAATTAATTTTTGATAAGCACCATAAAAAACACAAATTATAGTGTTTTAATTTGTAAAGTTCAACTTCTTAGAAACTATAATTGGACAAAATTTAAATTGACAGTTGTGATTTGCATATGATATTTACTATTAAAATATGGTGAAATTTAAAATCCCAAACCGGTTTGTGAGATAGATAATAGTGATGTCCATTGAAATAAGAATTGAACGGAAAGTAAAAAATATAAAAATGATCTCAAACACTTAATTAAAGAAAAAATAATTCTTAATCGTTGGATCTTAGTTTATGAGAATGATATTTTTAAAAACCGCCATGTTTGTTACATAAATATATTTTTATCGAGTTAGTGAGTGAGTTTTCAAGCCAAATTTTTTTAAACTCGAGTTTGATCCTTAACAAACCACAAATCGAGTTTAATTCGAGTTCGTTTAGTCACAAATTGAACTCAAGTCAACTTTTTTGAGTCAAGCTCGAATGGTTGTAATAAATCTTAACTTCGTTTCTACCGAGGTTTCAGCATTTACAAAAAACGGTTTGGAATGGAATGAAGTATTAATAACACTAAGCCCCTTCGGGTGGTCGAGTGGGAGTTCAGGAGCGCCTGAGAGCTTGGGCCGCGTGAAGTCCTGAATTCGACTCTCCTTCGGGAGGGGCAGGCTACCGTTTCGACGGGTTTCTAACAGGCTCTCTCGGTCGAGCCAGTCAGCCAGACTTGCTTAAACTGGTTTACCACCTCGTGGGCCATTGCCGACTTGGTCCACGGGACGGGCTTCACCCAGTGCGCACCCTTGAGTAGCGGCTACGGGCTTCTTCCCGACCTCAGAAGTATTAATAACACTAAAATTCATACAATCAATACATGAATAAGTTCAATGGAATGAAAAAGCATAACTAACATTGATATGGAATATTTGCGGGATAAAATCAAATTTTAGCTTAGGCTTATCTGAAGGCTTCAATCACTGCAAACTTCAAAGGATTCCTCTGCAACTTATCAAGCACAACTAAGAAGACTTAGATTTAGGATATCTGCCTATGATTGTTATGATATGTTTTCACTTGTTGTCTATCCTATAATATTAAAATAATATATTTTCTCTCTCATCTTTTTCTTCACTTTAATCTTAGATGGGATGTTTCTTTAATCTCCATTCTACTTTTTTTTTATAGAATTTTGAATTATTTTTTAATTTCCTTCATTCTCTTTTCTTCTCTTTCATTTCTAATTCACAAAACTTTTGTTTATTTGTTCCACACTGCCAAAAGTCTACAACTTTACTTTTTCTTTAGCAAAAGCACTAAAGTTATAGTGCATTATTTTGATAAATGTAATTCAACTCATAGGTTCTGAAAATGGATCCACTTTTCTAAGTTCTAAAAAGAGGATTCATTTATTTATAAATTTCATATTATTGAATTGAGGAATTGCAAAAGAAAACCCACGTGCTTATAAATTTAGTATAGTTATAAATTTATGTATTTCAAATATATTAGTAATTAATTAAAAATATAAATAAAATGGAATTAAATTAAAAAAATACAGATAGAAAAAGTTTAATTAATAATTAAATTATTTCTCTCATAACAACCCTTAATATTTTAAAATTTACAAGTACAAAAAATAACGAATACTAATTAGATTTAGGAGTAGTTTTTTTTTTAAATTTTAAATTTAAATTTAAATTAGTTATGTTGACTATATTTGTTTTATTTTATAAAGCATTTATAATTAATAACACTAAAGTTGTGACATGTTATTTTAATAAATGTAAATTAACTCGTGAGTTCTGAAAAGAGACCCAATTTCTTGGGTTCCCAAAAGGAGATCTACTTGCTTATAAATTTCATATGATTAAATAAGAGGTTCCAAAAGAGAACCCACTTGCTTATAATTTTAGTATAGTTATAAATTTATATATTTCAAATGTATTAGTAATTAAATTAAAATATAAATAAAAATGGAATTAAATTAAAAATAACGAATATTAATTAGGTTTAGGAATTGTTATTTTTCCAAAATTTTAATTTTAAATCTAAATTAGTCACATTAACTATATGTGTTTTATTTTATAAGTATATATAATTAATAGTAATGTTTTTTATTTAATTTATTTTATAAAACTAATTAAAAATTTATTATCAAGTCCTATGTTGTGCACTCTACATTCAACATTCTACTTTTTTTTTTTTTTTTACAAATCATCGAATAAAATTAGCTTTAGGAAAGTAATTTTTTTTTCTAATTTCTAACTTTAAATTTAAATTGGTAAGATTGACTTATTTTTTTTATAAAATATAATGTATAATTAATAATAATATTTTTAATTTAAGTTATTTTTATAAAATTAATAATTGTGGCACTCTCCATATTCACTATTTTATATTTTATTTTAATAAATATTTCAATCAAATACAATTTTTTGTTTTTTTATACTTTTTATTCTTTTTCATAAAACATTTGCTTTCTTTTGTCTCACATCAGTAAATGACTACAATTCTATTTTTTTCTATAAAACCACTATAGTTGTGACATGTGATCTTTATCAATGTAAAGTGAACTCATGGGTTTTTTAAATGAAACTTGCTATTGATTCATTATAATTGTAAAATTTACTAAACAATTAACTCATGTTACAAAATATTTAAAAATAATTAAATATTAATCAAATTTAAAAAGTATAACTTTTCTTATAATAATAACTCTTGTTATATCTTAAATTTAAAAACATAAACAAATGACAAAATATTATCTTAGCCTTAGAATTTTTTTTTTTTTTTTTTTTGGTTTTGAAATTTTCAATTTTAAATTAAATTTGGTCATGTCGACAATTTTAGACCAATTAATAGTACTCAATATTTGAGTTATTTTTATAAATCCATATTATTTATCTATCTATTTATAATATTAAGATAATGTATTTTCTCTTTCATTTTATCCTTCACTCCAATCTTACGTGGTATGCCATTCCATTTTTTCGTTTCTTTATAGATTTTGGAATTATTTTTTAAATTGATTCATTCTCTCTTCTTCTCTTCTCTTTTCTCATTCACAAATCTTTTACTTTTTTGTCCCGCATCGTTAAAATATTACTATTTTACTTTTTTTTTTTTT
The DNA here is from genome assembly GCA_019916065.1 of Vitellaria paradoxa. Lineage (NCBI taxonomy): Eukaryota > Viridiplantae > Streptophyta > Magnoliopsida > Ericales > Sapotaceae > Vitellaria > Vitellaria paradoxa. The sequence goes on from CM034238.1 coordinate 18,728,530, forward strand.
GCCTATAAAAGTACTAGAATCGTGGGATATGTTTTAATAAATGTAAAAAAACTAATGAATTCTTAAAAAAGACCTACTTGCTTGAGTTTTAAGAAAAGACATGCTTGCTTATAAATTTTATATAAATAAATTCATGTGTTCTAAAAGTGGATTCACTTATTTATACATTAATTATAATTCTAAAATTTATGTATTATAAATACATTAGTAATTAAATTAAAAGCACAAACAAACAATGAAAATATTTTATTTAAAAATACAAAAAAAATCAAAATATTATTTAAGCTTGAAAATAATTTACATTTAAAAACATTTTAACGATAATTTTTAACTGATTAATATAATTAAAATTAATAATATTTTTAACTCAATACAAATGAGTCTAAAATTAAAAGAAATGTATATTAAAATTAACAAAGAGTCTAAAACAAAATTGAGATCCACCTGACTACATAAGTTTATGGTTTAATATATACTTTAGAGCAAATCTTATTTTTTAGGATTAGATCGAATAGGATTAAAATTTGGTAAAATAAAAAATTTTAGGTATTTATATATAAACTTGACTATGATCAATTCTATCAACTCACAAACATTAATACAAATAAAAAATATAAATATAAAACATAACTCTTAACTATCTTATGAAATTAAGCAATTTTGTTAAAATATTTTAATGTATTTAAAAATTATGTTTTGTCCATAAAAAATATTATTCAATTCCGTGCATCGCACACAACGTGTGTGCACACCCATACACAAAAGTGTTTACATCAATTATACTACTGAATAGGGAACTGTACCGGGGCATTTTTACCATATGCAAAGGCAGAAATGGTCCCAAAATTTATACAGGCTTTGGCTTGTTCAAAGAGCCAAAGAAGAAGAAAACTGGGGGAATGGAAACAAAACTCATCAACCAAGAATCACTCTCGCAGACCAAAAGAAATAAAACACAAAATAAAGTTACGACAGCCCCAGCACATGCAAGTCCACAGATTTTAAGTCTATTCCTTCCACCTCCTCGGCAATCACACGAACATTATTTGCCAACCCACTCATCAGCAGTTTCCTCTCTATTTCTCTGGAGGGGGAATTAAACAAGTAACTCCTGTGATAGGCGCATTAAAGAATCATGATATAAATTTACAACACGGAGTAATTTGTGCCCTCAGAACCCGGCGGATCCTACTAATGAAGAGTAGGACGCATTCTCATCTCCAGCTGATGACCTATTTTCACTGTCCTTGGAAATTTGACAGCTGGGTCGAAACTCGGCAGTTTCTAAACAAGCTATATCATACAACTGTAACCGCCTTCTTTTTGCTTCTTCAGCATCACCTTCCCAGCAAGTTTCAGAAATAATTTCAAGCGCTTCCTCCATTTTGTCCTCTGCCACAATACTTCCGTTTTGCAGAAGAACGAGGTAAACCTGCTCAGCAGAAGCCTTTCTAATCTGGGAAGTCAAATTGCAAAGTATGTATAAGCCAGAGGTCCAGTTAACTTGCCCTATTTTTCAGTCTTATTTTCCTTTAAAAATGTTTTGGGCGTTAGAACCTTGCACTCAGCACCCTGAGTAGACAAAATAGAGAGTTTATGAAATATAGCTAAAGATCATTGTATACCTTAGGGTATCGATGGCCAAGGAAGGTCAAAAGATGAGAGAGAGCCTGGATATTGACGGAATACGAAAGCGAGGCCATATATCCAAGGATTGCGATGCCTGCGTATAACTTAGAGAAGTCCCTTGATGCCTTCAACTCAACAGTAAGCGAATCCAAAACACCAGCACAGAAGACTGGAGTCTGGGCCTGGAAATCATGATTAATAATCAAATTATTAAGAAATAGATAGGTCTGGATTGCTTGATAACGGCCTTAAAGTGGATGTTTTGCTAACTGATGAATACTCTTAAACTTAAAAGAGGAGTGTTGACTAGTAAACTAGCATTGTATGCAATTTTTAACTCAAAAACCAAGCATGGAGTTAAACAATCAACAAAGTAAAGTCAACAGAATGAAAATCTAACATCAGAGGATGGGATATGGAAAAATATAAAAGGGACTTACCTCCATGTTCAAGAACACCTTTTTGCTGAAGAGAATTTCAACAGTCTGAAATAAAGAAGTGGATTCACCCCATTATTAAACAATAAAAAAGTTACTAATAAGCAATAAGATCATGAGTGAATGTAAATTGCAAGAAAAAGTACACCCCATTAGATAGCCATATGCAACAGTATCATAAAAAAGAATACACTTCATTGATGGTTTTGACCTCACGCTCAAAATCCTTGCTTCCTTAGAAGAATTGTCCAAGTAAAGAGGCCTCCCAAATATTTAAGAATACTCTCCAGATGTCATAGGCTTGGAAATGAAGCATATGGAGGGTTTCAAAGCATTCAATGAGATCTATTTAACTCACAAAGAGGGTGAGAACTTAGCTACAACTTAATCCTCCTCAAACCACTTACTGGTGTCTTCCTTTCATTATGTGTTTTATTTTGCCATCATATACCTTTAAATTTAAATAGAAGTTTTATAGGATGACAGTTAGACCTATTATTTCATAGAGTTTAGAACGTTGGGCAACTGAAAAACAATAGGTTATTAAAATGAATGTAGCAAAGATGAGAATGGTAAGATGAATGTGTGGTAAAACTAGAAAATATAGGATTATGAATGACCAGATTTGTACTTCATTGAGCACCTGGAGAGTACTTGTTGCACATGAGCGGCATTTTCTCAATACTTTTTAATAAAATTTTTTTACTTAACAAAAAGAAAAGAAAAGAAAATGTAGGATTATGAATGACATGATTTGTAAGATGGCAGAGGTACCACCAACTGAAGATAAATTGAAGGAAATCAGTTAAGGCAGTTGGGTCACATAAAACGGAGATCGGTTGATGTACCAATTAGGATGAGTAATAGGATCCAAATTGTGGTTGGACGTGGTACACCAAGACATGGCTCGATGTAGTTTGGCAGAGATAATGCCCCTTAACTGAACAAAATGGAGAAAAATGATCCGTGTAGCTGACCTCGTTTAGTTGGAGAAAAAAAAGGCTAAATCGAGTTGAGTTGACCCATTCTATGATTCTATCATTGATTATAGGGGCAACAGATTCTAAGTTGTGATTACCTTTAAAGCAGGTATAATGACTCTGTCACATCTTCTGTAATGTTGGAGAACCCAAAGAATGTCGGTAGATAAGGAGACTTGTCTGGAGTTCTGCTCATTGTGTTTTTCAGTGTCCGAGGCTTGAAGATACTCCAACAAAGAATGAGTGATGCTTTTCTCAATGAATCTTGTAATCCACCAACAGAAATAACTAATCCAGACAGCACAGATTTACTGTAACAACCAAGCTGAAGTAACTGGACAAAACGAGGATATGAAAAAGTAGGTGCCTGCAGGAAAGAACATAACCATTTGTCGACAAAATAAAATCACTTCGATAAACAAACAAGGAAAGACCAATTAACACTTACACCCCACTTTAAGTCAGCAGTATCAGGAATGATTTCTTCTAGCTTTTGCCTATAAGGAATGAAGGGCACAAAGAAAGTTTTGTTATACAGAATCCTTTGGAGAACATTTGCAGCCATTTCTCTTATTTTATCCATCTTCTCCACAGCTTGCTTAACTATTCCTCCAACTAAACTTGTGGCAAGATTTGCATCAAAAAATGTAACCATCTGGTTATTCTCGACCACTTCACTTTTTGGCTGCTTTAAGGCAGATTCAACATCATGTGATACCTGAATAGCCCATGGAATCTCTCTTACAAAGGATATATGTACATCTTTCAAGGCCATCCATAGCAGCCTCACGAACCCAAGAACCTACATCACCTCTATTGTCTACAGAGTAATCATCGAGATCTTTAAATAAAGCTTGCATCACTTCATTCTTGATGAAAAAACAGAGACATATTGTCCTCCCCAGAGTGGCAATTGGAACACCCTCCCATCCCAGTTAATGTTTGACATACTGATACGAGACCTTTAACGGCATTTACCCGTGCTTCAGCATCTCTATCTTGAGGGTTATCCTGCACACAAAAAGCAACCAGTTATTTGACTGATCCTTCCATTTAATTCCTTGGAGTTGAGAATGTGAATAAAAAATCTTACACAAGCACACCTCGATTGCACAAGCACTACAAAGCTTTGGCAGCACAACATTCCATCTCTTAGCCAGAAATTATAGGGCAATACACCAATTGCCAATGCAGACCCTCTTCTTGCAGCCACATTCGGATCACTCAACTGTTGCAGGTATTTGGATATGACATCATTAACAAATTTATCATCCATGTTGACAAGGTAAGCCAGGACAAAGTGTTTCAAAGCCTCGGCAGCAGCATTCTATACATCATTCAGAACAACTAATTATAAAAAGAAAATATGCATGGAATAATCTAGTGCTTCTAGTGACAGGGATTCGAATTTGAAATAGAAAGACCTGTATATGAGAATTAGGATGTCTCAAATTCTCGTTGAGACTATCCAGCAAACTTCGTTTTACTTTTTCTGGCAAGTTTACATGAGCCTTAGAGATACACTCAGTGAAGTGAGAAACAGCAGAACGCATTATCTCTCCACCCTTCCCACGATAAAGCCGTGCTTTCTCTATGGCAGGAACTATACCAGCAACATGTTTCTGTTTATCTGGGAGAAAAATGGGGAAATCGCTCTATTAGGGCAGGAATGAGTTCCATGTAAAATATACAATATGAAACCTGAATTAGGATCTGGGAAGGAAGAACCAAAAATCTTCTTTAAAATAAAAAAAGCAATAGATGATGTTTCCATCGGTATTTCATCAATGTAGAGGTGAACACGACACAGAAATGATTTACCAATCTGCATTAGCCAGATGGCTCCACAAAATGTCAGGCTTGACACTGGCCCAACCAAATTCAATAACAAATCATCAAAAACAATAAGTCAACTAAATTATTCAGTGATACTTATGTTCCAAAAGAATACCTTCATACAAATACTAATACTTTCCAATTTGGGATCTCTATGTAACAATGACAACAATCAGTTTCTCACATTAAGGAGGCTATCCAGGCATTAAAAATTGCTGTTAGAACAGTTAGATTCAACACCTTCAGTGACTATTAAAGAGGTTATTATTTCCATTTGCTGTAATATCGTTATGTTTCAACACCTGATTTAAGCATCAAGGAAGGCCTCCAGCAACGAACAGAGCACCAAAATGGAAACTGGGAAAAATCAGTCTAACCTTATCAATTTAAAGAAAAATCTGATCAGGAAACTACCAATCAATTCAACATTCTTTTATTTGATGCCTTAAAATTTATGTTGGCCAACTACTTAAAATTAATACGACATAAATTCTTCAGGATATTAGTGTATTGATTCTTAAAGTTAGCCCATGGCACGCGTTAGATCAGTCAACTAGTTTAGGACTAAGGTTTTGTCGAGTTGAGTTTTGAATAAATAGCAGTGACGAATAGTTGGCAAGTAATGTTACAAATGTCTGCACTTTCAAAAGAACCATACCAACGAAACTTTTCAAACAGAAAATCAAAAACCAAGAACAGAACTTTCATCATAGATGCATATAAAATCAAAGAATTGTGGTGATTATATGACTTAGGTGTTTAAAAAAACAACATTGAATTAGATGGTCCAGAATTTTCAAGACAATTTCAAGTTAATAATCAAAATACATAATCTTTTTAATAAATAATATTAAAAACAACACAAGGGGGTGCCACTCAAGTAGAAAAGCAAATATACATAGAGAAGACCTGAAGCCTCTATACATTTTTTCAAATCATCAAATGTAATACCATAAACCAATTAGAAGAACATTCCAAATCTTAATACCTTTGATCATTAATTATCTTAGATTCTTAACATGGTTTTCCTTAAAATTTTAATTCCATTTCATCTTTATATTCGTGGTACTTGAAAAGAAGTTTTCTTTTGATATGATCATTCCATTGATTTCAGTTCAGTTAATCTTAAGTCCTAATAAATGCACTGTTGGAATTTTATACCAATTTCATAAATATACATGTCAAATATTTTTTTGCTTAACCCAGTAACTGCAACATGAATGATAACAACATTTCTCTCAAATGGTTGAATGGATTTGGGTTCAAAAGTCCTCGTTTCATATAAAACCTTCTGATTTTAACCTATCAAAACTAGAACTTCTGATTTGTGATACAGCAGTGCTTTTCAATGAAATACGGTCAAGAAAACACAAATTACCTAGTTATTTAATAACTATATATTTAGTATCATAATGAGATGTAGCTCCAAGCTCAGATCTGTACGCCCATGGTACATCCAAAAATGTTATGAAAATCTTTTAAGTGTTCCATTTTAAAATCTAAATTGTAAACTGAGTTCCCTTAATATCATAATTAGCTTAAGCTGACATGAAAAAGAATTATGAAGCCAAAAATTATCCAAACCAGTAAAAACAAATGTGATAAAATTCAGTTGTACAAAATGATTGAACCATCTTTAAAGGCATATATTTTTTAGGTTGGGGACATCTCGTCAGCATATGTGGTCACTTTTATTGAATGTTCTAAACAAGTAGACATCCCTATTTCTTAAAACTCAGAGGCCCAGCCCTAAGACCACCACTTCTTTTCAATAGAAGGCATTAAACTCATTAGAACTAATGGACACTTATGTGTCGGTGTGTGCCTATAGTTCATGCCTGTATGGCATAGCTTCCCTACACATTAAAAGTTACAACCCCGAAAATCTGACAGACATTTCAAGTCGATAAAACTATTATAATATGAATGAACTGTACTTGAAAACCCGTAATTGTACATCAAATGGTAGCCATTAGCGAACTTAATTACAATTGAAATCAGATTGTAATATAAAAGGACTAACATTTCATTGTGGCATGGTAGTAAAAATAAAGTTCCATTCCAATCCAGAGAGAAGACAGAACTTCAATTCCACGAACACCAAGACAACTCTTTACCCATACCAAACATATGCATGCTGGTGTATTTCAACCAAAATGGTGCAACTCTAACAACTGATTCCATGACCCAGAAAAACAAAATGATTCCACTGTTTTTAATGAAAACCATATAACAAAAATGTCTTTACAGAACGTTGGATCATATATAATTCCCTACTACTGTTCATTAAACCTTAAGATGCATGATTCTTCCCCCCCCCCCTCCAAAAGTACTCCTCAAAATGTATTTTGACATTTGCTTTTGAGTCTTTCAGTTCATAATTTGATTATATATCTATTTCCTTGCACAAAATTTAGTTTCTGTGATATAGATCAACCATTGAAACCTACATCAAAGATAAAATGTTCAGAGCAAATTCATACATCTATATATCCAAATCATGCCACTAAAATTCATGCAGCAAATTAAATTATGCAGTTGGTTGTTAATAGCGAAACAATTCTAGATTCCACGCATGATATTTCACAAGTGTGAAATTTGGAGATGTAACTTAGAAGAAAATTTTCAAGCGATTCCCAACTCAACTCAACTGAACTCAACAGTTGCAATCATAACTACTAGGGGATGATCATGTTGACTTGTTTTCTCCTGTCGGCCATCTATATGCCTTGAATTTTTTTGGATTCCATATGCATCAGGTGCAACGATAAGTTCTACATTTTCCATATACAATAAGCACCCTCCTTTTGTTCAAACTTAGGGCCAACTGGTAAGAGATAAGACACTTACCTCAATTAATTATATGGGTGGAGGTATCACATTCTACTTATGGGAAAGCATTACAAGCAATATCATCTTCTAATCGCAGAATTGAAAAGCTTCAACTGCATTTTCAATCCATTAAGCATAAGATTGATAAGCAGACACCGGCACCTACCTGCTGTAAGAGTATAGTCGCACTCATATAAAGCAAGAACAAGTTCCCCTGCTGCCAAAGTTGCACCATGACGCATGCACAGATCAGATGAGAGAGTGCCAGGAATTAATTTCTCGAGAACAAAATTTGCAAAGTATTCAGGATCATATTGTACAAGAGCAGCAACGGCATTTGCAGCCAGTTCTCTCAAGCCTTTTTCCTGGTGATGTCAATCCCAAATCAGTCATCCAATCATAGAATTTCCAATCAATAACAAAGAAGGCAAGGTCATGTCTATTATTTAAGAGAAATAATAATAATAATAATAATAATAATAATAATAATAATAAAGAAAAGAGCTAACACAACTTAAATCCAAGTGCATAACTACAAATAGTTATTTATGAATGATAGAGGAATAAATTTATTAAAAATGCAATATGAGAGTTGAAACTAAAGGGGCTTGGTTTAGAGGATCAACCAAGATATTAGAAAAATGCTTAAGGAGTTTCTTCTATTTATCAACCTCATTAACCATGTATCTTATTTCCTGTTGCAGCATAGTCTCCCTGTTTAACCCATGACTGGTGGAATTCTGTTGACTATAATCCTCACCGCGTGGTGCGGCAATTTGGTTTTGACCAATGTTTAGTTAACCCTCGTGCGACAAAATCTCCTTCTGAAAGTCTAGCATTACTTCCCAATAAGCATGGCCAAGGAATGTTGAAAACTATGATGGGTCAGAAGTTGGTGGCATCATCAATCGAGACTTTTTGCTGATTATGTTCAAGGAATTCCTTCAGAGCTAAGGGTCCCACTTATTCTAAGAAATGACACCTTGCTTTCTCCTGCCAAGGGTGGACATTCATGTGGCTCGGTTGCCTCCTGTTTTGCAAAGATTATGGGGATTGTTCCTTGTGTTTCAAATGCTGAAGCTCTGATGGGTGCCACTCTAGATGAGGCCCCTAAGAAGGTTATAACTTTGTCCGGCTCGGTGAGATGAAAAGTTAGGTCTCTAGAAGCCAAGGAGGCTGCATGGTTAAAAAAGCGAGCTAAGAAGGTTAGTTTCGAGTATATGTTTTCCCCCCCTTTGTGAACTTTTGGTACTCATTATTGTGTTAACTGATCAGGTGGTCTCTCATCTTTTGACGCCTCCAAAAAGTAAGATTGCTCCCCTGCGGAGGTCAAAGCAAGCTCATAGTGATGTGGATGAAGATAGTCCTCAAGGTGTCCATATTGAAGAGTCCTGGAGACAGAAGTATAACACAAAAATCCAACTGCGGCAATGGAAGTGCCAGTATTGGTGATGAAAGAGCCCGTGACGGGGTATTGAACATAATGAAAGAATGGAAGATGCTTCTGAAAAAAAGAGGTAACAGTTTTGACAAGACCAAGAGCTTTGCTACTGCATCAGAAATTGTCTCGATCCTTGCTGAGGTTGTTGTCCCTCCTCCTGAGATTACTCCTCCTGTTGTGGGTATGGATTCTTGCCCTGCTTCTCCTCCGTTGGTTGTGCCACAGGAGGTTGATTCTGCCTTAAAAGGAGATTGACCTTAAATTTCTTGTTCAATTAATTTTGTACAGGACAGTGCCTTGGCTGATAGGTTGCCCTCAAGACTCCTGTCAAGGATCTTCCTGCTATTTCTTCTTTGGGAACTCCTGCTCAAGGCCAGCCTGGTGATTCTGATTCTAGTGGGGATTATCTTTGAGCTATTCTTGAGGTTAAAAGGTGAGCACCGACTTATACAAGCTCAGACAGAGAAGAGTGATGATGAGGTGATCATAGGGACTCTCATTGAAAGATGGTGTTCCCCTGCCAAAGATACAGTGTTC